>JAQMYJ010000023.1:3009273-3030480 GCA_030014305.1 Clarias laeviceps | reverse complement strand
GAAGCTGCTTTGAGACAATGACCATTGTTAAAAGCGCTATATAAATAAAATTGAATTGAATTGAATTGAATTGAATCAGGTTAATAAGGGAGGAAAACACAGCTTGTTGTTATTATTATTATTTTTTTGTGTTATAATATTTTTTGTTGAAATCTCAACCACAGAATGAAAAATGAGAGCGAAAAGGAAAAATTGTGTGTATCGTGACACCATTAGTGTCGATCTGTCAGCACCGTCATTAGCAGCCTGTGTTAGATTGCATCCGGACACTGTGTGTGTGTGTGTGTGTGGGTTGAGGAAATAGTGTGTGTGTGTGTGTGTGTGTGTGTGTGTGTGTGTATGCAGGGGGTAAGTTCTGCATCTAATTACTCATGTTTATGCCCCTGACGTTGATGGATGGAGTGCTGAAGGTTAAGAGCCGGATAAGGATCTCTGGTGAAACATGCAGCCCAAATGAAACACATCTGACTATCGCAGAGCTCCGTCTGTATCATCATTTGACGCATGTGATGAGGAAACTTTAATTTTTCATTTATGGAAGGAGTCTCCAGTACCAGTGAGTTAAATGTCCGAATTAAACTTAGAGTAACGCTTTCCAAAGCAGGGAAATATTTCAGCTTTTTTGTCTTTATTTATTGAAGATTGAAGGAGAGAGACGCTGTTGAGTGAATGACTGTTGTACATATACAGCGGTAGCTCGGCATACGAATTTAATCCGTTAAAATTCGAGTTCTTAATGCTAATTTTCATACTGCGAAACGCATTTTCACATAGGAAATCATATTAATGCAGATAATGAAAAATTCTTACCAATATTCCCCATTTTCAACTCTTTAATAATATTTAAAAATCATATAATACAATCAGAACATTTAGTAAAGACGTGTAAATGATGTAAAATATAAAATAGATAGACATTAAACCTCACTTAATCTTCAATTGTGATTCCTCTCGGCACCGGATGCTTTAAAACCCAAACTGAAAGCGTTAAGAATTAAGTTTGTATGAAATGTGAATGTGTATGAATCAAAATGATCAGATCGTCCCTGATGAACAAGCCGAGGACGACGGCGACAGTGGCAAGGAAAAACTCCCTGAGATGGTAATAGGAAGAAACCTTGAGAGGAACCGGACTCAACAGGGAACCCATCCTCATCTGGGTGAAAACAGATAGCAGGGAATTGATCATCATCCATGTGAGACTGGAAGTTCAGTTTAAGAGGAGATGTGTAAGATTAAAGTCCAGTTTGTTCCTGGAGGCTCAGGTAGACCGTAAGAAATTCCAGTCCTGAACTATTGAGCGACTGAAGTCGCCGCATTTTGAACTGATTATTTTCCCATAACAGCCCCAGAGAGATTTATTCCTTTAACTCTGTATGTACTCACATTGTGACAGTTTTCAGCTGATTCAAGTCGTTAATATTTAAAGCATTGTTAAGATTCCTGGAAACCGAGACAGAACCCGAGGATGCAGCGTATCAGATATTCCTCTCGACATTATATCAGACGTTACATCAGATCCATAACCTCGAGCAGATTGCTGACGAGCAGAAACGAGACAGACCTGAGACCAGACCAGACGAGCTCCTGCGTGAGATAAAAACCAATTACTTCCTTTTACTTGCAATTAGCTGATTCTAAGCGACAGAATCGAGGTTGACGGAGCGGCGCGGCGAGATCGAATCAGAGGGTCAGCACTTCAGATGTCGGACGGAGCTAAGACGCGGCATGTCAAGTCTGATTCTCTGCTGGAGACTCGTATGAATAATGCAGCGGATCCGTAACGCTTAACACACGCGCGGCGTCCGCAGCAGGCCTGTTGCACCACCACAGAGACACACGAAGTGTGCGTTTCAATAAAACATCCAGCAAGCACCTCGGGGCTCTCGAGGCTTTCAGACAGGCTGCTTTCACACTTTATTCTGTTACAGAAATATAGCCGGCCGGAGGTCCTTCTGTGCTGATAGAGGGGGAGAAGGCGCTCATTCACACACACACACACACACATACTGTGTACACTGTAACTTTAACCACCTGAACTGGCTAGTATCGGCTAACTGACTGACCCAGTTTGTTGGCCGTATTATGTCATGATAAGTTATTACGGTTGGTGGCGGTCATGAGGTTGTTTGTTTTAGCTGGAGCTTTTGAGTTACTCGGGGGCTCAAACGGTTAAGGCTTTGGGTTACTGATTGGAGGAAGGTCAAGGGTTCAAGCTCCAGCATCATCAAGCTGCCACTGTTAGGCCTTTAACCCTTTCTGCCCAATATATAAAGACACACACTCTGCCACTGGACACTTTATTAGGTTCAACATCTTGCTAACACAAATATCTAATCAGCCAATCACATGCCAGCAACTCATCAGCCACGAGTGGGGCGTTAGAGCCTCAAACGATTAAGGCTCAAGGGTTCAAGCCCCGGTATCACCAAGCTGCATCCTGGCTGACCTGCCCTCTGACCCCAGCTTCCTAACTGGCATACGTGAAAAAAATCACATCACTGTGCTCTAAGGTACACGTGAATTTTATTTTTCATGCCGAGCAACAGGATGCAGAAGAAATGTGATTTAAGAGCCTTTGAACACTGCATGGTTGTGGACAGTCCGGTCGGAGTCTCTCTGAAACTGCTGAGACTGAAACTGCTGATCTGCTGGGATTTTCACCAGCAACCCTATAAATAGAGACAGAGCTACAGTATAGTTAAAGTGAGCCGACACGTCACATACACAGACCCTGCTTGGTTTCCTTATTTTTGTACTGTGGGCCTGTTGGAAATGAAACAGTTTTAGTTAATCTTCTCATTTTAAACAGACTAAATCATGGACACACTTTGTTGTCCATGTTTGTCCCTTCATGACCACATCACACACAATTATGTATAAACTAGTGTACTGTACGTTCACGTCATTGACAGGAAAAGAGTGTGTAGGAATAGTTTAAACGTTAAATCAAAAAATAATCTGATCAGCTTTAATGTAACCAGTGATGTTATTATTTCAGGTTAAAGCTTTAAAAAAAAATCTTCTTTATCTGTTGTTACAGGTGTTTACATTGAGCAGGTGTTTATGTTAGGAGCTTATGTTTAAAGTAGATTATTAAATCCGGCACAGAACTGTTCATGACATCGCTCTTACCCAACATTGTGATTTGAGCACATAACACTGGTTCAGGTATTATACACGGTCTTTACATAGTGTACATACCTTTATTTTATTTTTTTTCATTAGTAAGCCATGCTGCGTCACGTTTTCGTTTGTGTTTTGCATGGATTTGGGCGTTTTGTAGCTACATTTCTGTGTCCATCATTCCAAGTGAGCTCATGCACTGGTTTGGACCTCATAAAGTCTCATAAAGATTATATTATACATTTCTGTAAATGTGGTTGGCTGAGAACAAACTCTTCTGTCCTGAAGACTTTCAATGTTACTATGGAAACTATAACATTTCAGAACATTTAAGTTTTATGCAAAGCGAAATTATTCCCAACAATACATTAGATGCAACTCCCTATTTGTCAAAAAACAAAAAACCAAGACTTTTTATTTCATTACTTTATTGTTTTGCGCTCTGCTCACCAGATTAGACTTGAGTGTCCCGGGCCATTTTCCTCCCCTTCCTCGTGTACATTGAATAAAAATGATGGATGTCTCTGCAGCGCACTGGTCCTGATCAACACTAATCTAATCTCAGTCACAACTCATGTAAAATGTAGCACCAATCAACCTCATGGTGCAAGTCCAAGACCTACAGTACAGCCAGCCTCCCGCCACTCAAACCGGTTACGGCTGGCACTCGAGCCCTAGCCACGCCCGCGGCCGCGAGCGATCGAGCGCCAAGCCTCCGTGTCTCTGCGCTTGGAACGCTGGCGGCACCAGGGCAGTAATTAATGAGACACTGTTAAACAGTGATATGGAATCCCACATGGTAATTAGGAAGCAGCAGGATGGAGACAGGCTGGGTAATTAGTGTGCAAGGGCTTGGGCTCTGAAACGACATTTAACCCAGGCAGTGTGGCTAATGCGGAGAGGAAACCTATCCATCATTCCGAGTTATGTCAAATTACGCAATTAGGCATCATCTGGACTACGGTTACAGTTTCATAATCTCATAATGACGCTATTACACCCTTATAAGATTTTATTCCATAACAGATTGAGCTGCTTTCTCAGGACATTTTGTACCTTTGATCAACAAGGTTTAATCTCACTCATTAACAAAAGTTTAAAGCTTATATTTTTAACCTAATCGATCTACGAGATTGTATCAAAACGTTTCAAAATTAGCTGGCGAGTTTGGTGGTTGCAGAAATTCTCCGATAATCATCACGCGCAAGATGTTGAATGGTTTCGACATTTTTGGGGGTTGAGCTCGTTGAAGGTTTTCCATCTTCTCTTGTCGTCTTCCAGTGATGATCTTTCGCTCTTGAAGCCACTCAAAACACCACGAATTTGCATCTCGTCTCGTTGCTGCATCGCCGCAAACTCGCTGGATCATGTCAAACGTCTCTGTAGAGAGAATTTCACAAAATATCAGACGTGGTAAGAATAGCACAGGTCGCACAGCTCTGGATGTACACGGGACGATGTCTTTTGGCACGCTGACTTATGGAAGTCGGTGCTCTCTGTGAGTGTGCGTGCAGCCGTGTGCTGCCATCTGCTGGTGGGTTACAAAATTAGTCTGGAAACTTTTTGATGCCACCTCGTATCTATCTATCTATTGATCTATCTAGCTATATATACACACATAACACACACATAGATCGGCCATAACATTAAAACCATAAAATTATTGGGCTGCATCAAGTAAAGAAAACTACTACTGAGTTTGCTGAAATGACTGGAATTGGGTTAAAAACGTTCCAATGCATTGTTACAACCGTGAAGGATAGCGCTGAACCGTCAGCTTTACAAAAGAATTGTGTTCGGAAAAACAATCATGAATGAGCGTGATCGCCGCATGTTCAAGATTCAAGATTCAAAGAACTTTATTAACACTTAGTCGGACTAATCAGCTTCAGTTTGCTAGGGAGCATAAAGGTCAGACTTTGGAGCGATCGGAAAAAGGTCATGTGATCTGATGAGTCGAGATCGAGCCTATTCCAGAGTGATGAGCGCACACACACACACACACACACACACACACAGGTTCAGGTTTTTGTTAAAGGTCCCTGTTAGTTTTCCCCCCATGACAACCAGCCATCTGCCTACAGAAATCAGTCGGGTTTGCACTCAGCTTTCTTTTTAGATGAAAGAGTGACTGTCAGAAATTCGGGGCCTTTACGCCTTCACTCCAGCAGTCACACTGGATGATACAGATGGCAGTGTTTGCTTTCCGTGGTTAGTTTTTGAGGAGTTGAAAGGGGATTTCACCTGATGAGCCGAGCACCTGCTGATCGTTTTCTCCACGTTGAAAATCTCACGCATGAATTTGATGTGTTTTTCCAGCCATATACTGTAGACGGAAGCTCTTTTTCTTATTATGTATGCGTGTATAGAGCTCCTGCAGTCACATGATACAGAGTCAAAACATCCGCCGTTCTGTCTGGCCATCATACAGTACCGGCACCTGCACCTGCACTAAATAACAACGGATCGCTGGCTGAAATTTTCTCCATGGACTTTGACTGAACACGTGACGAGAGACCAGATAACAGGGTGTTAATTTATTTACTAGTTTGTATGTATGATAAAACTGATATAATTTAAAAAAATAATAATAATGTAACAGGAAGTTTCTTATGAGAAAGAATGGAGACAGGTGGTGGATGTGAGTTAATTTTCATCTTATTTTAGCACTTCTTGTGAAGAACATCATGTGTCCTGGATAATTACTGTGTTACATTTTTTTGTTTCATGATGATGCAACCTGAGATAAACTGCACTCATGGTCACCAACATGAGCTCATCTCTGACCAGGTTCAGCCTCCGACCCACAAATCTCTTCTTTTATTCTTACTGGGACACTAATAAGGATAGTGCTGAAGTCCCAGGATTCTGTCTCCCAGGATTTTGACCTCGTCTGTTGTGGCATTCTCCGTGCACACCAACTGTCTGGCATTGTAACACCACAGACAGATCGCCAGACAAAATGGCATCTGGTTTGGTTTTACACCGGGTCTGATGTCACGTGCAAAAGGGCTCTACAGGAAAAGAGTTTTCTTGAGGGTTATGGATGTATCTATAGGAAGCTCTTGTATAGGAAGGATCATGTCTATAGAAAGGGCTTGGAGAGTATGGATGTAACTATAGAAAGCTCTTCCTAAAGTTTATGGATGTGTCTACAGGATCCTGTTCCTTGGAGAGTCTAGATCCATCTATAGGAAGCTCTTCCTTAGGGATTATTGGTACATCTCCTTGGAGATTATGGATGCCTCTATAGGAACTTCTTTCTTGGAGATTCTTGATGCATCTATAGAAGGCTCTTCCTTAGAGATTATTAGTGCATCTATAGGAAGCTCTGCCTAAAGTTTATAGAGGTGTCTATAGAACCCTCTTCCCTGGAGATTATGGGTGCACCTATAGAAAGCTCTTCCTACAGATTATAGACGTGTCTATACAATCTTCTTCCTTAGACATTATGGATTCATCTATAGAACGTATATATATATATATATATATATATATATATATATATAAAACATATCTATAGCTCTTTCTCTGAATTATTGATGCATCTATACGAAGATCTTTGTAAGGATTATGGATTCATCTATGGAAAGCACTTCCATAGATGCATTATTGGTGCATGTATAGAAAGCTCGTCCTTGGAGATTATTGTGGCATCCATAGGAAGCTCGTCCTTGGAGACTATATACTCCTCTACAGGAAGCTCTTCCTGAGGATTATGGATGTATCTCGTTGCAGGAAGATCCACATTCGCCCCTGTCGTTTATATCCTGTACCTTGTAGCATGTACCATCCATCCAGTGACTTTAATTTCAGTGAGAGAGGCTAGTAACTAAAATATATAGCCTACACTACATCATTTGATTTATTTGCCTTTAAAACATATTTAGAATTAATCCTATTGCTTTTATAAAGTGGAAAAATGCATGTAGATTTGATTTACATGTTACGTGTCTGGATATGTATTATCCCTTTAGCTAAATTAAAAAACAGAAGCTAACGGTACTAGAAACAAACATGCACCAGAGACACTATAAATCTCTATGACTTTTTTTTTCCAGGCTACATTTGTCTTTGTGATGTCTTTATATTTACATATTCATTTATTTATATATTTACGTTTTTATTTGAATATGTACAGGGTTGTACTGTATATAACAGGAGAAAAACGAAATGTAGGTTATACGTCTATTTTTGCACCGTTAGCAGGTAGGAACTAACAGATTGTGAATTTTTTTAAATGATGGAATCATTGCCCTAATTTGAGAAAAGCTCAACGTTTATGTCTCCGTGTCACCTGGACATCGCACTCCTGTGTCACTTGCTCGCCGGACCTTTGGACGATCCTCGGATCAGCCTCACTCCATCTTCCAATTGGCTCCAGTCTGAACCGCAGTAAACCTTATCTCATGTGTCTTCCCCACCTCTCTCTCTCTCTCTCTTTCACCCTGCCTCGCCTCACCTCGCCTCTCTCTCGTCCCTGGAGTCACAGGGTTAACGTCTCATCAGGTGAAGGCCTGCGGTAGTAAATTTCGCCGCCGGCCCATTTCTATCTCACACACAGGAGTGTGCTTTAGAGTGGCTGCGCCGGTCTCTGTATTTCCCCCCAACACAAATCATATCCCCGGACTGTCGGCTGTGAAATAAAGAGAATTGTTTTTAATGGTGAGAGTGAGACGAGGAACTAGTACGGTGCAACTCCTCAGCTGGAGAAATCTATCACCTGCGCCGGGGCATGGATCATGGATCGTGTGTGGAAAAGGGAATTAGGGAGAGATTGGTTTCCCGAGCCGGCCGGGTTGGTTTTAGACTCCGGTCTACTTGTAAGAGAGGGAGCTTGTCAGGAGCGCTGAGATGAAAAAGCCCACAAGGCGAAGCACTACTTTATTTTCCCGTTCGTTCGCTTTCTGTAATGAGGGTGAAGTCTCAGACTGTGTGATGAAAGTGAAAGGTCTATTTTATTCATTATTGGGGACTTGATAATCAGACCCATGCGCCCCTTCGACTTTAAAGCAGTCAGTGGTGTCTTTTCTCTTCTTTTAGGTCACGTCTGTGGGGAACAAGTAAATTTGTCAAGCGCTACACGTCGACTCAGATATGAGCACAACTGAAACATTTCATTTCATTACGCAGGACCTGTTTGCCAAAGATATTTTTCATATTGATTAAATTAAAGGAGGCGTCACGGTGGCGTAGTGATTAGCACTGTGGTCCGGGTTCGATTCCCACCTCATGCATGGAGTTTGCATGTTTACCCCATGTGTGGTGGGTTTCCTCCGGGTTCTTCGGTTTCCTCCCACAGTTCAGTGACATGCAGATCAGGGTAGGAGGTCTCACCACGGTTTTACAAATAGGAATAAATACGATGGTCACCATCGGCCTGGATGGTCCTTAGTTGGACTACAGAGGTTCCTAGTTGGATGGACGGTGTGTATAAAGCTGTGATTCTTTTTTCAGCCAGAATTTTTTTTTTTAAGAATTTAAAAGAAATCAAACCCCTAGGCATTTTTTTTTATTTTTTTTTATTTTAAGAGAAACACCTTTTCTATGATTTAGTATTATTGCCGGAGCAGGGGATCTCAAATAAAAAGACTTTTTAAAATGAGATTTAATCCTCATAAAGCCTTTTTAATCTCGGAAATTTTGGATCTTTCCTAGTTCAGCATCACTACACCGGTGATAAATAATAAAACCAAATCTTCGCTCCATATTGTCTTGAATGAACCGACAAACTTTTCAGTAGATCAGAAACACAAACACAAAGAATCTCAAAGGCGTTCTTCGTTTAACAGATGCAGTACTAATGAGACGTCACTCCACATCCTGTTTTGTTTTGTTTCTTTCTTTCTTTGCTTCCTGTCTCCTAAACAGTCATAACTAATAACTGACAATCTGTCCATCCTTTGTGTCTTTCTGTCTCGCCGCAGATCACGTTCTTCATGTTGCTGTCTGCAGTCTGCGTGATGCTGAACCTGGCGGGCGCCATCTTGTCGTGTCAGAACGCTCAGCTCGTCAACTCGCTGGAGGATTGTCAACTGGTGAGAGACAAAAACAACAACAAAGTCAGACAACAAACACGAGGACAAACACGAGCGGAGATCCTCACGTCTCCTCGTCCTCATAACTGAGCGTCCTGTTTGTTCGGTGCCTGACACTAGTGTACACACAGCTCATGTTAGGCCAGGCTTTCTGTTACTGATTGCACCTATTGTTTTTTATTTTTTTATTTTATTTTTAATAATTATACATTTCCGGTTCGGGCGACGCCCACTCGAATATAATTACCAGCCAGAATTTTTGGTACAATAGAGATACTAAGATTTGGTACTAATATTAATACAGGTAGTGATGCTGTGTTACACTTACACCGTTAGCATTACAGTACACGTGTACTAGTTAGCTAATTAGCTAGCACTCCGGAACTATTTGAATAATACAGGGTGATTCACTCGAAAGAGGCCCCGAGTATTCTGTAATAACTCTCGCTATGATGAAGCAATTTAAACCACAAACCGACACTACACCCCCTGACGTCAGGATTTATCTCTGTTTCCTGCCAGACACATTTTGACGCGGCGCTCCATGTTCCTCTGAACCAGAGACAGTATCTGACTCTTTTCTCCGTATCACTTTCTTCGAGCTCCTGAAGGACGGAGACACGAGACACGATGCAGTTTTACCCTTCGTGCAGTTCTCTGACATGGGAACACTGTAAGACCCCCCAGTCTCCTGTGACATTTTTCAGAAGCCATGAGATTTGATCAACGATCCTGTCGTTTCCAGTTTCCTTACCGTCCTCTGAATAACACTCTTGATTTGTCCAGATCGCTTCGTTATTACAGAATATACGGGGCCTCTTTCGAGTGATTCACCCTGTATTACACATATTACAGTTTAACAAAATTATTTTAAAAATATATAAAAACTTTCACTTTCTCTCTCTCTCTCTCTCTCTCTCTCTCTCTCTCTAACATACACGTTGTGACCATTTTTAATGTGTAACTTTAACATAAAGACGGTGGCTGATCTCGTCCACTTTGCTATTTTATGAATATGATGCTTTGTGTATGTGTGTGTGTATGTGTGTGTTTATGTGTGTGTGTGTGTGTGAGTGTGAGTGTGAGTGTGTGAAGGAGAACTACACTTTTGTTTGCCGTTTATTTTCTCGACGGAGTTTTCTACTGTTTCACGGAAAATGCAAATAAAACAACCTCAATATTTCATAGTTTTGCCCTCATTCATGTTCAAAAACCTCATGCGCCGTGTGTGTGTGTGTGTGTGTGTCTGTCTCTCTCTCTCTCTCTCTCTCTCTCTCGTTCTCTCTCTGTATCTGTCTCTTTCTCTGTCTATCAGTCTGTCTCCCTCTCTTTGTCTCTTTTTCTCTCTGTCTCCCTGTTTCTCTCTCTGTCTGTCTGTCTGTCTGTCTCTCTCTTGGTCTGTTTCTCTCTCTGTCTCTTTTTCTGTCTGTCTCTCTCTATCTGTCTGTCCCCCTCTCTGTCTCTCTCTCTATCTGTCTCTCTCCCTCTGTGTCTCTCTCTTTATTATGTATGTCTGACTCCCTTTCTCTGTCTGTTTCTCTCTTTTTGGTCCCCATCTCACTCTCTGTCTCACATTCTGTCCTATGTGCTGTAGCAGGATAAACACATCTCATGTAAATATATAAATAACCTCATTGTGATCTCACACACACACACACACACACACACACTGGTGAAAACCCCTCGTTACGCCCTGGTATACGCCGCCTCTTCTCCATCCGCGGCCTGGACGTGGTCGATTTACTGATGTGACACTTTGGACCTCCTGCAGACTCCACTGTAATAATATCTCCAGGACTGAAACACGGCACTTTCTGTCCTCAGTTATATGTATATTATATTTATATACTTTAATTTAAAAAATAAATCAATAAAACATCATGTAGTGCTCCAGAGTATTGATGAAACATTTTAAAGTGTTTTTTTTTCATCCTGCACTACAGAATATTATCATGTTATCTTTACACTTTTCATAAATCTAAATGCCGAGTCAAAAAAAGGTTTTGACCAGAACCGTTTTGACATTTAATGGGTGTTTTTTTTTTCTTTGTGTCTTTTGGAAAAGATGATCGGACTATCGAATGTCATTATTACTCGATGAATAACGCAGTCGTGCAGTCAGCCGCGGCTCATTCCGTAAATGACATTATTCTAACGGGGACATTTTAGGGAAGGTGAAAACGCCGTGCCCGAGCGCCGTCCATTCCGCTACAAAACCACAATGGATTAGAGAAAGCTATTCGGATCCTGGCGGGCGGCGCCGATGAATGCCACACTGAGTCGGTGTCCCCTTTATTGTGTCCTCTGAATAGACACTCATAAAAGGGATTATTGTAGCTGCAGACGCAGCACGAGCACCAGCCGTCCATATAACCAAGACCAGACACAGGGGTTTATACACAGTGCTGCTGAATTCTCCATTCTGATTGGTCGGAACATGTTGGTTCAATAACAGCAGATCTAACGGCAGTGCAAGTTTATATTAATAAACTTATGTAGATGATAGTGCTGAAGGTTTTTGTTTGGAAGTTTTATCTTATGTTAAAGGTCCCATATTTAACTTTTTTTTACTTCAACGAAAGGTCTCAGAGGTCCTCTAAGTGCGTACTGTATGTGTGCATGTGCATGTGTGTGTGTGTGTGTGTGTGTGTGTGAACGATCCAACTGAAATACCCCTTATATATTTTTTAATATCTCAAAATCTTTCACTCCTCTTTTTGTTTGTTTGTTTGTTTTTTTGATTGTCAATTTATAAATTAAATTTTTTTATATAGTGTCTGTAACTTTTTTTGAATTCAAACTTTTTCAACGTTCTTAACTGTCATTCAGTTGAAACTTGGCCAATGTATACGTCACATGAAAAGACATAAACCTGAAAAAGTCTATTATTCTAAAATGTTGTTAAGATATTTCAACATGAGTTTGACATGGTTACGGACACTACAGATTTTTTGGGGGAAAAAATCCTTAATTTCGCACGGAATGCTTTAATTTAAGCAACAATGTTTACAGTTTATATGCTTCTAGAAGCTTCCACCAATTTTAGTATCAACACTCATAAAGAATTGTGAATAATTTGCATTTGAATAATTTGCATCTTTAAAGTGAGACAGTATAACGTTGAAAAACGGCCGTATTTGGGGCACATATTAAATCATCTCTCCAAAACTGAAGTTGGCAAGTTGAAGATCAGTCACTTCCATGTTGCATAAACTCCAGAAATGGATTATTTGCCACACACCTGTTCACATCTGTTTATGTTGTATGTGTAACATAAAAAAGAAAAATCAAATCAGCAGCAATACTGTATTTCGGCCGACTGGGGACCCATCTGAAATTCTAATCATACTGTAGGTCCCCTTTAATGGAAGGAGTCTCCAGTGTCTGACTAAATATCTATAGCTGTTATAACATAAGTGAGATCAGGAACTAACAGGTTTCACAGACAATAGTTCATATAATCAGAAAAATAGGAAAAATAATCAAGTCGAGTGTTGTCACTGGAGGACGGCTTAATCATTTTCTCATTAAAGCTCGTCCTAGAAAGAAACTCTAAACCTTCATCAGAGCAGACTGGTTTTCTGTCCTTTTCCTTTTTAAGTGCTTAACAGGGCTAGCGGTTAAAAGGCTAATCACATTAGCGGAGCCACTTTAAAAAATAATAAAAGCACTGTTTGTTCCCGCGGTCTCAAACATCTTAAACCTCTCCAAATCCCTAATCACTGCTGCGTACCGCCGGATTTCTTTCCTTTTGATAATTAATTATCCCGTGGCCTCCGTTCCACCGCGCACGCTAATTATGCAGCGGATTTCTTTGTCTGTTCCAATGTCTGTTTTCACAAACACAATTAAACGCTCGAGCTGCTCGCAGGTTTCAGATCCGGAGTGGAGGTGAGACAGAGTGCGTGTGGAATACATTTACTAATCTGCCTCCAGGTGAGAATAAGAATAATAATGGATTTTACCTGAAATAAATAAATAAATAAATAAATCCCAGGTTCGGTGCGTGAGCTCAGAGACCTCAGAAACTTCCTCAGTCTGTTCTGTCTAAAGGAAGAGTATGAAGTCGGGTTGTGATGTCAGTAAGTAACGTCCACAGCATTGGACTTGGACATGTTTCCAGATATTACGTTCAGATATATTCATACATCCTGACATTTTCACTAAACATTTCTGATATTTACGTGTTCGAGTCACGTCAGAGGGCTCAAGGGTTCTCGACTGGCAGTAAACAGTGCTGTGTCTTCACATTCAATTAAATGATGTAGACTAAGGCGTCAGGGTGGCGTAATCGTTAACACTGTCGTTTCACACCTCCAGGGTCAAAGGTTCAATTCCCACCTCGGGATCTGAGGGCGTGGTTTTGCATGTTTTCTCCGTGCTTGGTGGGTTTCCTCCCGGTACTCCGGTTTCCTCCCACAGTCTGAAGACGGGCAGATTAGACTAATTGTGAGTGTTTATGTAACAACCTCATTTCCCCTCTCATCTGTTCTCGTCCAACCATCAAGCATCACCAGTAAACTCATCATCTACACCTGTTTCTCACTGGTTCATGCCTTAGGTTAGATGTTTCTTTTAATGCTTGAAGGTTTTATAGGTCACAGTGTGGCTTAACAAATTAAAAAACATTCCTCTGAAACTGCTTCCTGAAAAACTATTCCTCAAGACGACATTAAAAACGTCTGGAAGCAAATAATAAAGGAATGAGGCTTTTGCACAGGACCTCAGCATCTCTGTCATCTCCTCTGCTGTTGGAGGAAACTAACTAACAGTGAGCCGATGTGATAAAATGGAGCATGTTTGCTTGAAGTTGATTATTTTGTCCTGTTTTTTTTTTTATAGGGCAGCATTTTTTCTTCCTTTTTATCATTTGTTTTTTCGTTCCTCTCGTCACTTTATCGCAGCTATACAGCATAATTCCATTGAAGTTAACACAGCAAAGGTTTAAATAAAACAAAAACAATATAGATTATGTTAAATCTCTGGCTAAAAGTGTCTGAAAACAAGGTCAAACTTTCCCTTTGGTTGGTACTGATTGACACTGGAGACTCCTTCCATAATTGTTAAATAAACATTTGCGTACAGAAATCCTAATCAGCATTAATCCTCTATAATCATATGTCACATCTTGTTGTCTTTACCTGGTGTTAGAGTTGTATAGCTGTTTATACAGTACTGTACATGTGCTGAGTTTTGGTTCCATTGTTCTGTAAATGTCTTTACGAGGATGAATGATGTTTAATTCCCCTTTTATTTTGCCAGTTTCACGGCTCGATAATGAAGAAAACCAGACATGAATAAATGTAATTTTACTTTAGAGAAATGCAATTATTATTTTTTCTTGACTAGACCTCTGCGTAATTTTATTTCCTTTCCAGAAACGTCCTCTCTGACATTGAATCGTTCTAGAAAATGTCCTCTCACTCCTGAGGATTTATCGATGAGGATTTTGTTTTGCTCCAGGATGATGATAAGATTATAAGACGGCAGTGCATGAGAGAGAGAATATACTGTACTGTATCGTCTGCTTTATTATTTCAGTCCCTTTTTTAGGTTTATGGCAGTTCAGTGTGAAATATGTAAACAGGAGATAAATCTCACACTCAGCACATTTGAATATTCACAGTTGAACCCATTTTACATATAAATAATGATTTTGATGCTCATGCGACAACTAATAAATATGTTAGATCTATGAAGACTCAACCACTGTGCATGACGGGAGCATCGCTTCATGCGCTTCCCTTCTTACCCTGACACGCCCATCACTCTGGAATAGGATCAGCCTGGACTCATCAGATCACATGACCTTTTTCCATCACTCCAGAGTCTAATAATATGTGTAATAAATTACACAAAGAGTAAAATTCCCCAGAGTTCCTGTTGTGATTTATAATTATTGATTCTAAATGGACGGAAGTTATTGATTAATCTCCTATAACAGCAGTTTTGCATGTTTACATTAAACTCATTTACAGGGACTTGTACAGCAGATGGTACACAAAACCTAAAACTTACAACAAACAGTTTGGTTTAGCTAAGAATAATCTATAATCGTTCCTATAAAGAGATAATTATTTATCTCTCTCTCTCTCTCTCTGCTTCCTGATTGTGAAAGTGATGTTATCTTTGCAGGTTCACTTCTGATTTCAGACACCTGTTTATGTTATTAGGTGTGTATTAAAGAACTGGCGAGTCATGCTATCATGCATTATAGTCATCAGGTGGCCAAATTCCTCTTTCAAACACCCCAGTCTGGTTAGGTAACGCAACGCCATGCAGAAATGAAGTGAAGTAAAAGTACTGATATTTTTTTTGTTCTTTTGAGAAGAGTAAAAGTAAAACGTTTGCTCTAATAAGCTCTAATATGTACTTAAGTACAGTATCAATGTAAACATTATCTGTTAGTTACCCGTCACCTCACACCTTTATATATAACTATAAATAAATATACGTGCTGGTGTTTTTAAGTTGGGATAAGTTTTTAATTTGTTTTGGTGTAAACACTGTTTCTGGGAACGACAGTTAACCTAATCTGCATGTCTTGGAGGAAACCGGAGAACCCGGAGGAAACCCACCAAGCCCGGGGAGAACATGAAAGCTCCATGCGCATCGACTCTGAGGCGGGAATCGAACCCGGACCCTGGGGGCCACCGTGCCGTCATTAACAGAAATTAGCGCTTGTTATTTCTCCTCTAGGGTCCGTCGCTGTCATTTCCCATTTTTTTTCCCCCTTATTTCTCATTGTGAGCTCTTCCTCTCGCCGCTGTCTCCTCCTCAGGGACTCGGGCATCGCCTGGCATATTAATGAAGGCGTTTGCTCAGCTCAATTAACCCTCGCTCGTAGGGTTCACGTTGTGTTTTTATAATCTGGGTCAAACGGAGGCGCGTCATTCTTCAGTAAACCTGCTCGATTCTGTTCCACCTGCAAGTTCATTTGACTCGTGTTACGGTTTAGTTTTTGTTTTTGACAATACGCAGACGCAGACGGGTGACGGATGCCATCAGTGTGTTTACGTGTGTGTGTGTGTGTGTGTGTGAGGCTTCGCAGACAGGTCTGACAGTGACGTGACGGTGTGTGTTTGTGTGTCTCCCTGGCAGATAAAGTTCGACAGTGACGGCGTGTGTGTTTGCTGTGCGCTCCAGCACCAGAGCTCCAGCTGCAACAATCTGGGAGAGACGCTCAAACTCAACCCCCTGAAGGACTGCAACACCATACGCCTGCGTCTGAAGGTGTGTGTGTGTGTGTGTGTGTGTGACAGAGACAGCTGTTTTCCTGATGTATGGCTAGAAATTATTTAGCTCCATTATCCCTATTATCCACTCAGAAATTCATCCGAGCCAGACGTTTAAGAGCGCCGTGCCAGAAACGAGCGATTTGAAATGAACGAGGAGGCAGAGTAATCTACCATGCAGAATATCGGCTCAAAGAAAAGGACGTTCCGATGAGTCCAATTCAGTCATGTGACGGGGAATTTTTTATTTCATCAGCAGCCGAGAGGGTTTCATGGATATTATTTGACAAAGCTGAAATGTTTCGCTTTGTAAAAACTAATCCGTTAAATGAATAAACAGCATTTAGGAGCAAAACAAATCCTTTTAATTGGAGAGGAGAAGAAAGAAAATCTTATTTATACAGTAAGGAATAAAACACTTGGGAGTGAGCTGTTGTAGAAAACTAATCAGTGATGATGCTTATTTGATCTGACTTCATTTCTAATCACTAATCATACCAAAATCATTCATCATTCAACTTTATGTTCTTTTATAAGTATATTATATTTATATCTGAAATCGAGAAACTTGGAAATGATTAATTTGTGAGCATAATCGATCACAGTGTCACATCTATGGGGAACAATGTCAAGAAATACAGTACGGATGGACATTGTCCTGGCAGGCTTGTGCTTTAGTGTAATATGCGCTGTCAAGGCCAAAAAAAAAAAAAAAAAAAAAGGTTGCACACTTTAAAATTTCTCTCAATTTCACCTTAAAAAGGTAAAATTTCACCTTCAGGTTTGATTACAGCACACAATGTGGTGTCCTGTTCATGTGTGCAAATGATTCCTTATTTTCCCAGAGTCACTCATTCACAATCTGAGCTTTATTCGCTTCCCTTCTTACCCTGACACGCCCATCACTCTGGGATAGGATCAGTCTGGACTCATCAGGTCACATGACCCTTTTTCCATCACTCCAAAGTCCTGTCTTTATGCTCCCTAGCTCTCAAACCCTGACTAACAAGTGGTTTTCTTATGGACACACAGCTGTTTAGTTCCAATCCTGTGAGTTCTCATCATATTGTGTGCGTGCGTGTGTGTGCGTGCGTGTGTGTGTGTGTGCGTGTGTGTGTGTGTGTGTGTGTGTGTAAATCCTCTTACTTTCATTATGAAACACAGCTCTGATTTTTACTACTGTTGATGTTTTACTATGTGACTTACTGTAACTCATCTCCATTCATGATTTCTTAATCAAACTCCAGTAATTTTAAATTTCCTCAATTGTTTTCTTTGCTTGATTCGGCCCAATAATTTAACTTTTCTGTAATGGTGACTTTTTTTCCCCTTTTATTTCGTCACCAGTCTGTATTTGTGTATTTTCTGTAGAATCGACGTCCTTATGATGATACACTAAGTAAATGCTTTAATGTTAATGTCTCTTTTAGAGGACCAGAGAAATGCCAATGGCGGCGTCTCAGACAGAAAATTGCTTTATGTTTTCAGTTTACAAGAGCAGGAGCTTTTTATTTATGGCTTCAACTTAAAAAATGAGAAGAATGGCTTTGGGTTTTAGAGTAAATATATAATGATTGAGCTAAAGATTTGTTTTTGTTGCTTTGTAAATTTATCTATTATTTTTTTGTTGAAGACATCGTCATATAAATATACGTTGTAGACACACAATACCTATTTGTAATTAATTCAATATTTTAATTACATTTAAAAAAAATCCATGTAATCAATGAATCCTTACTATTACATCAGCAAGCAATTTGTAATTGCAATAATAATTTCTCCGTACATCTTGTAAATTATTCAAAGAATTTAATTACAAGTTATACATATTTCTAAAGCATACTTTTTTTAATGGCATCAGTTTTTGTTTCAATAAATATTTAATATTTTATTTCAATAGTGTGAAATGTCCACAGTAGCAGCCACAGGTGTGCATGTTACCAGGGTAACACATAGCGGAAGTGACGTCTGTGCTGGTGACGTGGCAGAACCTAACAAAAACAGGTGAAAGAATTAAGATAACGTGACTGTAGTGAAGTGCATGCTGGGAAATGAAGTTCAGAACAAACACAACGTAAGGTTGTCACGACCTCAAAATAAAGGTGAGAGAGAGAGAGAGAACATGGGGGAGACATGACCATGAGGATTTTACAAGATTTTGTTCTTTTACAAGGGCTGTTCAAGTCAAACCGGGACTTTTGATTGTTGCGTGTTGAGTAAAAACTCTCTTTATTTCTCTATATAATCCGCTGCTACACTAATGCACATATCCCAGTGTGTCACTAGTGCTTGGACACCATCAAGGTAGAAGGTTTTCTCAGCACGCCGTAGCCCTGATCGAATGGCCTGTCAGATTCACGTCTCAAACACTGGCCTCCCAGGAACTCCTTTAATAGCACAAACATGTGGAAATGTCTTGGAGTGAGGTCAGGACTGTACGGGGGATAAAGCAATAACTCCCAGCTGAGTTGCTGTAATGTGCGAGTGGTGTTGGTGAATGATTGCGTGTACAGTTCACACAGACAGATGCGTCTTTTCCGGAAGGTGGTGGACAAGTTATCCGAGGATCAGGCGTTTCTCTCACTGAATGTTCACGGAATCGATTGCAGTGGGCTGCGCGCCGCCTTAACCGGGATCGTCATTCACAGACGTGCAGCCTTCTTTAAAACGTTTGCACCGTTCACATTTTTGTACTGTGGCTAAGAGTCTCATCACCGTACTGTGATTGAAGTTTCAGTAAAAAAAAAGTCCTGGTTTGACTTGAACGCCCCTTGTGTAACGGAAAAATATTAAAAATGGCATCATGTTATAGATTTTCCAGATTTCCATATTGATAAAGACTTTTAGGTTAAACGTTTTTATATCACTTATTGATTATTGTTACAAACAGTGTCAGTAATTCTGGAATCGTCTACAAAAACAGACATTGATAAAAGATAAAAAAGGAACTGTAACGTAAGCACCGTAATGTACCAGAACATATTAGTCGGTTAATAAATAAAATACCGTTCATATCAACAAAATGTGCGTCATCACACCACTCGGTTGTTGATTATTTTTCCTCTAACAGAACGACCCCCATGTCTGTACCACCTTGGGTCAGTGTTCCGTGTCCTTTACTTGCCTGAAAGCCTCCTCTACACGCAGCTAGCTAATCGCACACACATAAATATTAATGTTTCTCGTTATGTTTTTTATTTTTTTTATGTTCGGCCATATGGCTTCAGAACATGAGGAATTATCGAGGAGCGATTTTCCCTGTCGGTGTAAATCGAGCCCTCGGGGCGACTCTGGGGTGATCGCACCCCGCCAGAGCCAAGTTAGAGCCCAGCAACACGTCTTCTTTACATCAGTATGCGAGTTCAGGCGTCTCTGAGGAAAGAATCAGGCCAAGACAAACGCACGTCTCAGAGACAGATGTCTGCACTCACAGTAACAATCACACAGCGAGGAGACGCCCTCTCACAGGAGTGTGTGTACCGTCAACACACACGTATACGCGTTTTACAGATTCTGGTGCATCACTGAGAGAGAACGCACAAAGGAATTATGGGAAATTGCTGTGGGAATGTAAAAGGCTCCGTGTGTGTTTGTGCGAGTGTGTGTGTGTGTGTGTGTGTGTGTGTGTGTGTGTGATTATAATAACACAGGCAGTGTGCTCCCTCAGGCTGAAATGAATACACTTAACCTAGAAGCACACTTAATGTCTTTCTGTGTCTCTTTTTTTTGTAGATAGCAACCAACTGTTAGTTCCATAAATATCAGAAGAACAGGCGAAAATTATTCTATGATATACCTGTTTATGATCGAATAATATAAACTTTTTAAGTATTTAGTACCTTTTAAGTATACGGCAAATAGCAAGCAGTCCAAAATGATATTTAAAAAATATATGCACATAAAAAATATATAAAAAAAAATTTCCAGCGTTACAGAATCAAAGAAATAACTAAGACTTATAAAAAAAAATGTACTTGCTAACATGGTGCTAATATCTTTTTTTTAAGCAGTAAATAATAAATTAAAGCAATTGTTCCAGAAAATATTCATATCCTCTGCTTTCATTTTCAACTTAATATCTGAAATATATCTAAAATTATACCTGAAAAGTCTGAAAAAATTTTAAGTTACACCCGTTAACTAAACCTTTTGTGAAATGTTCAGTGTTTTTTATCAATAAAATGATTAATTTATGAATTATTGATACATTTTTATTATTATTATTATTTTTTTATTCAGCTAGTTCCCGACTCACAAACATTTGAGTTACGATTTTCCTCAGATACGTACAGACCGGTTCTACAAACATTCGTAGATGCGAACAAATCACTGAAGTAGTTCACATACTGTATATTGTACCTAAAACTCATAGTTAGACACGTCAGTGCACCAAATACCAATATTTACAATTATATGCAATATTTTCAGTGTGTAAGTAAATGTATAAAAGTTCAGTATATTATATGTGTGCATGTGTAGGGAAAAAAAGTGGAAAACAGCTCTGAGACAAAATGGCTTCCAGGATTCCCCTTGCAGTTTAAAGGCTCAGAGACAACATTCTTACATTTCACTGTGAGATTCATTTCCTTAGGCGCGGTTATGGTTTTTGGCCACATGATGGCAGTGTGGGGAAAAGAGTTTAGTCTAGTGGATTGTATATACAGTGGAACCTCAGATTACGACCATAATTCGTTCCGGAAGCGGCTCGTATTCCAAAACACTCGTAAATCTAATTTAATTTTCCCATAAGAAATAATGGAAACTCAAATTATTCGTTCTACAGCCCAAAAAAATAAATACATAAAAAT
>JAQMYJ010000023.1:2966107-2983899 GCA_030014305.1 Clarias laeviceps | reverse complement strand
CCCCACTACCAATCACTGATCGTCATTTATCCTCACTACTAATCACTGATCATCATTTATCACCCCTACCAATCACTAATCATCATTTATCCTCACTACTAATCACTGATCATTATTTATCCCCACTACCAATCACTAATCATCATTTATCCCCACTACCAATCACTAATCATCATTTATCCCCACTACCAATCACTGATCGTCATTTATCCCCACTATCAATCACTGAGCGTCATTTATCCTCACTACCAATCACTGATCATAATTTATCCCCACTATCAATCACTGATCGTCATTTATCCCCACTATCAATCACTGATCGTCATTTATCCCCACTATCAATCACTGATCGTCATTTATCCCCACTACCAATCACTAATCATCATTTATCCCCACTACCGATCACTGATCGTCATTTATCCCCACTACCAATCACTGATCGTCATTTATCCTCACTACTAATCACTGATCATCATTTATCACCCCTACCAATCACTGAACATCATTTATCCCCACTATCAATCACTGATCGTCATTTATCCCCACTACCGATCACTAATCATCATTTATCCCCACTACCAATCACTGATCGTCATTTATCCCCACTACCGATCACTGATCGTCATTTATCCCCACTACCGATCACTGATCGTCATTTATCCCCACTACTCATGATTTAACCTCATTTATCTCAAATACATACCAATGATCATCATTCTTTGTTCTTATTGGTGAGGTTTACACTGATTTCCTTTTTATTTATTTTTTAAATGTAAATTATAGTCATTTAAATGGATTTACAAATATTGTTTGTAGTGCCTTGAATAACTTCTGTCTATAACAAATATCTTCTAATAGCTTTTTACAATATCTTGCTAATGTTAACGATTAAATAAATAAATTAATTAATAAATAAATATATAAATAAATAATAATAATAATAATAATTCTTATTTCATCATATACTCTGATAGGTTCGCCTACTGTTAAATACATCTACGAGAAAACAAAAATCAAAACTCAGCGGATAAAATCCTACCCATGCTGACCTGTGAAGTGTGAGCTAAGTTAACTTGTAGCAGTTAACTGTCCAGCTAGTTAACTTACCAAATATGAGTGATACAATATACAATATTATATCATAATGTTATATTTTTACATGTTTTACTGTCGTTATATAAATTACATATAAATGCAAATCTAAACAGTGGGACAGAAATCTCACTGATATCCCTGTAAAGAGAGTTAGCTAGCCTGTACGCTCCTAACTGACTTAGCAAGAGTTTGTTTTGGAAAATAATCTCTATGGTAAGGTTATACACAGATATCAAGTTATACACAGTAAAAAAAAAATAATAAAAATAAAAAAACTTAAATATAGAAAGCCCAAATGTTTTATTTACTTTTTAATTTGCTTGTTTATATAAGAAATATTAAACATGCATGTTTTACATAGGATTTGTATAAAACTTTTGTATAGCATTACATGCTAGACATTATATTATATATAATGATATTATACACTACATACACACAATTTAAAATGAGCATGATATGCAAGCATTTTATTAATATTTATGATTACATAAATATGTTATACAGTAGCATTTACGTTTACATGTTAACCACACGCCATCGTGTTCATGTGGTTATAAAATCCATTAAAATTTCCATATACGTATTTTAGCAGCATTATAAAACAGAATGTGAAATTTTATGTGTGTCCAGAAGGTGGCAGC
This sequence comes from Clarias laeviceps, assembly GCA_030014305.1. Taxonomy (NCBI): domain Eukaryota; kingdom Metazoa; phylum Chordata; class Actinopteri; order Siluriformes; family Clariidae; genus Clarias; species Clarias laeviceps. Next base: position 2,982,160 of record JAQMYJ010000023.1, on the reverse strand, counting down.
AGAGCGCTTGTTAAATCTGTGACATGGCATTTGAGTCAGGAAACTAATTTCAGACAATATTTTAGAAAGAATATGGTTTGCACGGTGTATATTTCTATTTAGAGATCTAATGAGTAAACCAAAGGCGACAATGGCAAAGGAAGATCTTCCTAAGATGGCATGAGAAAGAATCTTTAAAAGAAATCTGACTCAAAATGAATGTGTTTTAAAGTGAGAGCTGATAGTGTGATTATAAAAGTCTGTACAGGTGTAAAGACAAGCAGCAGTAAGTGTGTTGAAACTGAAAAGATGATCAGTATGAGGAAAGTGAGCATAATAATGCAACTTATTATTATTTTCTTATTCTTTTGCTTTGTGAAATATAATACAAGCAAAGTTTATTTAATTGAATGTTCGGCATTTCCCCCACGATCATACAGTGGTCTAGTCATACTGTATATAAATTACATTTAGTATTTCGTTCTTCACCTCTGACTTTAATCCTTTGTTACATATAGCTCAATATTCATGCTCAGTTAGTTAACCATAATAGATTTGTGTCATATTTGTGATTTTTTTGTTGTTGTTGATATTAACAAAAAGAAGAAGAAAAAGAAGTTAAAAAAAGGTCAAAGTAAATGATCTATATTGTAATTATAGTTATAATTAGGGTCCAAGGTAATATTACTTATAGTCATGCTTCTTTATTGACTTGTACTGGTTCAAATTTGTAATTCACATAAAACCAGATCATAAATAACTCTAAATTTGATAATAAACATTATCGACACTTGGCCTATGGGTTATTCTACAGAAAAGGTGGGATTTGGGTCATAAAAATCTCCTGAAATGAATTGGCAATACGTCTTTCACACCTACTGTAGAACGTCTCGTAAAGAATGTCTTCTTCAAGTTTAAGAACTTATTTTTAAACTTTATGAATCTACAAAAATCTACTAGAGCTAAATGTTTTGAATACATTTAATATCTTGTGTTACTTCTCTTCCTGGTAACACTGATGACAAGTTAGCAAAAAGCATGAGTAACACCAATGATGGACTTAAAGTTTCACGTACAGTAAAACTACAAAATAAATCATGACATTTTTAAACAAATCAAGCGAGACGTCTGACATAACTTTTGCTTTTGTCCAATGCTCTTCATCTAATGACCTCTGACGCAGGAACAATTTTAAATTGTCAAATATGAAAAATAAAAATAAAAAAGAATAAAACTTTTATTTCTTTGTTTAACACCAATGACATTGTTTGGGGTGACTGATATTTATATATATTTATACAGTCCCACTATGCATCATAGTGATAAGACATTTCCTTGACTTGGCCTTTAAAATAAATAAATAAATAAATACTACATTTATAAAATTATTGAACATTAAAGAAATAAAATGTACTTACTTCTTGAAATTACATACAGTACTATATTTTTCTGAACATATACAAGTAATATGTGTGTGTATGTTATTTTAAATGATTTTGGCATCAGCAAAACTAAGTGATAGGACTTTTGTAAAATCATTTGTAAAATGACCCAGATACACTTCTGTTCTGTTATAGAATTTTTTTGTATTTTATTTTTTATTGTAAAAAAATAAAAATAAATAGATAAATAATAAACAATATGATGTAATAGGGCTCATGTCAGTGTTTGGGACCTAATAATAATAAAATACATTTTTATTAGGGCCCAAGGACTATAGGGTGCTCAGGAGCCTCTTGTTTTCCTAAGGATTTTTTTCCACCCTTTTGGGCTTTTTTGGTGTCTTAACATGCTCAAAATCCCATGAAAATTGGCAGACAGGTTGGAATCTGCTGCCATTAGGATGCCTGAGAGTCTCGTGGCCCAAACGAGATTTTGCTGCCTAGTTCATACAAAGTTGCACGTATGCACACATTACAAATATTAACACTCTAACGCTCACACAGATGCACACATGCACGCATACACAAACACACTCATATATCACGCATCACAAATTTTAACACTCACACACTCATATCTCTGTCACACATGCCCGCATGCAGAAACACACACACTAACAAGTCACATGTCTCACAGACACATCACAAATGTTAACACACAGACACATTTACTCGTCACACACAGACTGATACATCCACACATCACACACTCACACACCTCTCTCCCTCACTTTCACACACACACACACACACACACACACACTAACGCAGTCAACAAATATTTAGGGCCCAAACTGACATCAGCCCTGTATAGTGTGTGATGTGTGCAAGTTGTGCGGTGCAACCAGGTGGTGATGGCACAGGGTGCCGTCATTGTTGCTTGCAACTATATTTATTATTATTATTATTATTATAAAACATTTTCAAGTTTATTAATGCTCTTTAGGTTCCTGTTATTTACCTTATTTTTTAAAGATGAACGATAAACACTGTAGGTAAGAAATAAGTTTTTTAAATGTAGAATTTGCACTGTTATTTTCTAGGTAACACACACACACACACACACACACACACGGTATATTAATGTCATATTAATTTCATGTCTTATTACAAGTCCCGCCTCCATCGCTGTGCGTCCAATCAGATATTAGGAAGCATTTATTCTCCAATCAGCAGCGTAGAGAGTGCATGATTCTGCTTTGTGATTGGATGATGCGGGTGTCAATCTGCGTCGCATTCTGGACAGGACGACCTTTTTCGCAGCTTCTGACGGATTTCGTTAAAGCGATTCGGCTGAAAGGAGATAAAATAGTTGTTTGGGGTCGGAGACGGCGATTAAGAGGCGTGTAACGTGTGTAAATATTATTTTGTGTTAATTCCGTGCTGTCGTGTTTGGAGTTAGTGCTCGGTTTTGTTGAGCTAGTCACCTCAGTTAGCTTGTGAAGGGATTAGCTGCGTTGGCTAGCAACGCCAATGATCTAAGAGCGCGCGTGCCGTTTTACTGTTGTTGTTTTTGTTTAATGCATGCGTTTCTAAATTAATGCATTGTGTATTTGTATCGTGCATATAACAGGTATTTTATTGTATTAATTCTCTAACTCTGGGGATAATGCTAACGCTAACAGGAATGCTAGGTGACCCGTTGGCACAGGATAGAACCAGGACTGAGCTAGCATCTTGTTCATTTTTCTGAATAATCCGAATTAATATTGTATATATTTTTTTGTTTTTGCACATAAATAGGATGTTTGTTTATTGCCCAGCGTTAAAGCAACCTCAGTGCATAGTTCTGTGAATACCAGTGCAGCTATACTATCAAGCAGGTATCTCTTGGAGATTAAGTTAATAGAAAAAGGATAAACTGAGCAGGTTTGTGTTGTTGATGGATGAAAACTTCGCATGCAAAATAATGCGTCTTTAATGCATGGATGTGCACTGCAGCGAGAGTGTGAGAAGGAGAGTGTGTGTGCGCAAAGACACGCCACATCGACAAGGTTGATGATGCTCGCGCTGCTGCTCGTGCAAACAAGGAAATGAAATAAGAGAGAAGGTAAAGGAGGGAGGAAGGGGAAAAAACGCCAACTGTGCGGAAGGAGCGGAGACGAGTCGCGTCCACACACTCCTGGAGCGAGCGTGTGTGAGAGTTTGAATGAAACCCGAGAAGAATCCTGTTTCAGTCAAATCTGCGCCGTTTTTACACAAATGACTGCGAATTACTGAACCGTACAGGCTCGCGCTCGGTTTATTTTTATTTATTTCCCTGTTCCTGTTCCCACGGTTCTGTTCGGTTCTGTCACGATGGTCGGGTTCGGGGCGAATCGGCGCGGAGGTCGCCTCCCGTCCTTCATCCTGATCGGTCTGATGGTGCTGCTCGCGCTGCTCAGCTACAACTACTGGAGCGTGTCTCGGCAGCACAGGCGCGCGCTGGACGAGCTGGCCGAGGTGCACGTGCAGGTGAAGCGCACGGACGCCGCGCGCAGCCGCCTGGAGAAGCGCAACTCCGAGCTCATGCTGCAGGTCAGAGCCTTATGGAGCTTTTATACAGCACCATGAACCCTTATAAAGCTTTATCAAATGTTCTAAATCTTATAAATTGGTATATTGTGTAATGGACCCTCATTAAGCTTTATGAAATGTTACTAACCTTATAAAGTGTTTTGAATCTTATAAAGCTTTACAAAGCATCGTGAACCCTTATAAATCTTTATGGAGGTTCATAAACGCTTATAAACATTATCAAGTGTCCTGAATCCTTCTAAAGCTCTGTGAAATGTAATGAACCTCTTTTTAAAGCATCATGAAGTTTTATTGGGGTCCTAGCACTTAGTGTGTGAAGGGCCCTATTGCTTTTCTAAGGATTACAGTATTATTATCAGGGCCCAAGCATTAAGACATCAGTCTTCTAAGTTAATATTAGTTTACAGCTGCATTGTGACCACTACATGCAAAACCACATTGCTTTGGTGGAGTTTGGTGGAGCAACCAGGTGGAGCAACTTGGAGAATTTAATATGCTTAAAAAAAATACACACCGGTTTTGGTGCAGGTGCTTGGGCCCACTAATCATTGCTTGTAACTATGTTGAACCCCAATAATTTGTCTCTATTTTCACATAATACTTTCTATTCCTGCTGGTTTTCAGAAATTTCCTTCTGAATCATTAAATCATCCACCTATCTTTCTATCTATTTATCTAATGCTTAGTGGAGCATCGCGGGCGCTTATAAGGCCTCATGGAGCGTCATGTTGCGTTATATATCATATTATTAATTTTTATGTTTCGTAAGGGGACATGGTTTACTCATCTCCCTTTTCCTGCACTGTGTGCAGTTATTTCCTAATAGTTGATGTGTGCCAGCCACATTAATAGGAACCTGTGATTATCCAGTCAAGCCAATCATGTCACAGCAACACAGTATTTAAAATAATGCAGCTACAGATAAAGATTTTCAGTCAGTGTTCACATCAGACATTAGAATGTGTCTAAGCTGGCTTCTGAAAAACCAAAAGTGGTTATATTAGGTGATATGTTACCATGCACTTCCTGTCAGCCCAAACCAGTCTGGACGTTCTCCCCTGATCTCTCTCTAGTTAAAAGTTTCTGCTGTCAAGTGATTGACTGATTTGAGGGTCTGCTATGAAGCAATGAAGATTTTTAAATAGTCATACTTTGTCCTGCAGGTGGACACACACCGGAGACAGATAGACCAGAAGGACGGTGACTACAGCGTGCTGGAGGGAAAACTGCAGGCGCGGGACACACTCGTGAAAAAGTGTACAGATGAAAAGGTGGGTATTCGCAGAGATTTCTCACCCACACAAGTTCTCTGAAGGTGTTGAGCCTTGACCTATATACAACCTTTACTTATAAAAAAAAAAAAGTATCAGGCAAGCTTGTTTGTTAAAAAGGTGCCGTGAATCACACCTCGACTTGCAAACAAAACGTAGATGCTCATGTAACATGGAAGTGTCTCAGAGCACAGCACTCGCCGAAATCAAGTGCGCTCTCTCTCTTTCTCTCTCTCTCTCTCTCTCTCTCTCTCTCTCTCTCTCTCATGCGCACTCACTCTGAAGGCATTTTGTGATGTATGAAGCTATTGTCGCTTTTCTCATCATGTTTTGACGGAGCACAGTTGGCCATCTGAGTTGCTTTGATTGCCAGCATTAAGGCGTCGCGTTTAAATGTCAAGACTGTGCACATGTATGCAGACAAAGACGCATGCGCAAGTTGATGTGCTGTATGAAGCTTTATGAAGTCGAGCTCTGTTCAGAGATCCATTGATGGATCAGACACTGAAGAAAAGTTCAATTTCACAATGTTTTTCTTAACGGTTTTATTTCCACAGTTTCAACACTGACATTCTGATATCAACATAATGCAGGGTGTCTCAAACTATATTTTTAAATATGAATATCTGAGTAACTACATGTCCTAGGCAAATGAAAACTAACTAGACCTCACGTCGAAAAATAAAACATTTATTTATCAAAATTCCAACAACATCTTTAAATGGATAGAGATTTTATAACCGATTTCACAAAGATCCACAAATGTTGAATATGTGGCACCGCCTGTGACACGAAACGCCTCAAGTCGTTAGTCCAGCTCATGCCAAACTAGCTGTATCATATCTTGCGTAACAGCACTTTAATGATTCTCTGCTTGAGTTCCTCTAGGCTTGTAGGAAGAGGCAGGGATAAAGACCAGTCCTTTCACACGGACCCATAGAAAAAAAGAAAACTCACAAGATGTCAAGTCAGGTGAACGTGGTGACCATTTCAACAGCATATTGTCATCATCACTGAATCAAAAAGTAAAATATTAAACGGGTTTAAATAAGCCAGCTTACCCGAGATCGGAGATCAAACATTTGCGGTGATGCCATGTGATATTAAATGTTTTAATTGGTAATTTTTTTATTAATATTCGTAGGGATATCAGTTTAATACCGGAATCTCTCTCCATACATTAATGCTGCTTGTTATTTTTACTGTTATTATTATTATTATTAATAACGCAATTAGAATTTATAACGACTGTAAATGTTTCACCAATGGAATACGAAGCCAAACAGTTTCTTTTGTGCAGCCGTCCGTATCCACACCCGTGTTAAATAAACAGTAAAAATTCACGTCTCTTATGTGTACTGTATTTATGTACTATACAGTGTGTATGTTTGTCACCTGAATTAGATACGAGAATTATTTCTTCATCAGAACACACGGTGTGTCTTAAAGGACACAATAACTTGCGCGCCATTACCTAGCAGGTGAAGCTTTAGATTAGGATGCAATCTACAAAAAAAAAAGAAAAAGATGTTCTACAAAAGCCGGAGTTGGTGCTCACGGGTGTCACACATCAAGTTACACAGACCCTCAGCCGCACCTTCCACAGAGCAGGTTCTTCTGGATTCTCCAATTTGTTAGTTGCTTTGTGTCTTACATGATTGTTTAATAGTGCACATCAAAGCCTTTTTTATTCTCTCATTCTTTGCCCATGATGTATTGTTAAATTGTTGGAGTCACTTTGTTGTAGAAGAGACCAGGTGGATTCTCTTAGAACTGATGAGCAATTTAATGAAAAATCAGGAAATCCATATGAAATGGAAACGGCCCTTACACACTTTATGTTCTTGTCTGAACTTCTTATCTGACGCTGAGACGAAGCACCGAGATGTGATCACATGATCCTGCTCTCCGTGATCACATGACCCATTAATATGCGTCCAGGGCCTCCTTTGGAGCGTCTGAGGTTCACAGATGAAGGGTGTGTCCTGTCAGTCTCGCCTTTCATATTGTAAACTGCAGAATCATGGATGTTTGCTCAAGGGCTTACGTGTTGTGTGTTTAGCGAACTCCACCACGGCATAACAAGCAGCTCTTTAGACAACTTTCTTCTGCCAACCACCCCCCACCCCCCATTCAACAAGTCATCAGTTTATTTGCTTCTTTCACTTTTAGATCCTGTTCTTCCAGTCCAGTATTCTGTTCATCAAATGACTTTTCCATTTTTCTTTCCAAGACGAGCCAAAACATTTTGCCCTTTAAAAATTTTTTTTTTTCAGCTTCTCAGCTGACGATTCAGACGATTGTTAATGTGAACTACCTGTTTTCGAGGAATGTTGGAGAGCAAAAAGTCTGAAAATGTTGCCTTTCGGGTTAGGACGAGTTCAGAGAATGGTATCACAATACTACAGTATTTCTATTGGGGATGAAATTAGCACACACTAATCTGCCTCCTCCTGAAGTAATTGTGTCTAAATACCATGTGGCTTAATACTCGTCCAGATTTAGGTCCTTGTGGTGATGCTTGGATCATGATGTTTCTGTCACATCATCAACCATGTTTAACAGCAGTAATGATATTTTATTTATCTTCCAAAAAAAAAAAAAAAAGTCCTACAGTATTTAAATAAAAAATGTAAACTAATTTAACATTTTCAAATTTAAATTCAACAAGTAAACTTGGTATAAGAAGCCTAAACGTCTGCTAATATGTTTTTATTGATTATGTAAGGAATAAAACCAGAGATGCACCGATATGATAACAGTAATTTGATATCGGCCTGATGTTTTATCTCAGCTAGTCAGCTAATTAGGTTTGTTTGTTGTAAATTTGTTGTGCGTAGCACCTTGATCCTGATGGAATGTTTTTTTTTTTTTTTTTTTTCCCCCATTTAATTGTTTACTGAACTGTATATGGTTGAAATGACAATAAAAGCTGACTTGACTTGTTACCTAAACAGCTAGATCAGCTTTGGGATAATGGGGCTGATCTATTTTTGGATAAAGTTGCTGATTTTAACTTCATGCCTGTAGACTTGACGAGAGAGCCAAAGTTTGTTGACTGCAAAGGAAGTGCTGTTAGGAGTGGTCGTAACACTGTGGAATACAACACAATAAACTTAATCAAGTTCCTCATAATAGATTGTGTGGGCAGGAACGGCAAGTTTCCCGCACTTGAACAAAACAACAGAAGCAGACGCACTGCGGAGAGCCGTAAGAAACTTCCGACCGACAGCATGACCGCAACAAAAATACCAGGGAAGGTACAGTGTATTGATCCCTGGTATCAGGCTGAAGATTTGGGACTGAAAAAGTCAGATTGGTGCGTTGTAATGCGCTGTAATGATCAGGAGTGCATTATTTCCCTCTAACAACAACATCCTGAAGTGCTTCTCTTTTTATACTTCAGTAATTTTTAAAACGACTAGCATTTTATTAAAAATAAATGAATAGACATAATAGGAATAATGATGGGGAATGATGCGTTGTACTCTTTAGCCGTTTTTTTTTAATTTATTTATTTATTTTTATAAAGTTAATGTTGTTGAATGAAGGCTTTCCAGTGTCGGAAAACAGAAAGTCACTGGAGACTCCTTACTTAAATGACTTAAATCACCTCATTTAAATGCATAAATACGTAAATGAATAAGTAAATAAATAAAGAGCTTTATATCTACTCTAACAAACTTTAATATTTTTCTTAAAATGCTTATTACTCCATTTATGCCTCCTTTTGAAAGAGCTGTTACCATGGAAACGATAACTTATGGGGCAGTGGTAGCTCAAAGGGTTAAGGCACTGAGTTACTGATCAGAAGATCGGCGGTTCGATCCCCAGCTCCACCAGGTTGCCACTGTTGGGCCCTTGAGCAAGGTCCTTAACCCTAACTGCTCCAGGGGCGCCGTATCATGGCTGACCCTGCGCTCTGACCCCAGTTACGCTGGGATATGCGAAGAAGCAATTTCCCTCTGGGATTAATAAAGTTCTAATTATTATTATTTTATTATTAACTTAAACAGTTAATTAAACAGTATTGATATAGTTAATATTCATTTAAACCAGCACTGTTGTAATTTTAGTTTAATCAATACCATGTCAACCTGCGTTTTTTATAGGAAAAATAGATTGAGTTATGTATCGTCATTCATCTGTGTGGCAATTCACTCAAATTTTGTTTTAAATACATGTTTGCATTTGAGGTGGTAAAATATTGTAGTTCCTCTATAATCCTACAGGTGTTGCACTGTAAACTATTCACACATTTGCAGGCAGGACGGCATCCTGTATAGTAGAAGTAAATTATTATGAGTGAAGATTTTTTAGAACTTTAAAAAAAAATGCTAATATCGAAGTGAGGTATTTATAAAATAATATTTGGTAGAATCTCAATACAAATCTCCCAATACAATCTGAATGAGCACATCAGGGTATCGTGATGGTATCGTATCGTCTGCTCCATGGCGATTTCCATCCCTATTAAGTGACATTAACATGATTGATTAAAGTTTCTCAGGTTCGAGGTTGTCCTATCCAGCGTGTACGTGTGATCTATTAAACAAGTCGTTTAATCCGTCCTTTTGTGTTTTACAGATGAAGCTGCAGAATGAACTCGAACTAAAGACCACTGATATTACACGCCTGAAAGGTAAGACACCACACGACCAAAAACAGACACCCCTCATTTTGTAGGAGATTAGGATTCAGGAAGCTGCTGTTCTAACGAAGTTATAATCATACGTCATCCATAATACACCTACACCATCAGCCTGTCACATAGCAGCAGCACAGTGCAACAGAAGAAGGGCAGGTTAAGAGCTTGAGTTAATCTTCACATCAAACACAAGCAGAGTGGAAGTGACTTCCTCTAGTCTCATGAGTTTACAGTCTTTTCACCTGCATCTGCGTGATTCGTTTGCTTTGTGCTCCGTGTCACACGATTGGCTGATTACGTCATGACATACATGTCCAGGTGTTCCTATTAAAGTGGACTGAGAGTGTGTATATAAATCTGTGACAGGTTAGCGTTTAAAACACTTTAACGCAATGGTTATATTAGCATTAAAAAAAAAAAAGAATACAACTACAATTAGTTCTTTCTTAATTCATAAATATTTTTCTTTATGTATTATAATATATTTATTTTTCATAAATTCAGATCCCATTTAGAGAGAAATAAATTGTATTGACTAATAAATGCTTGTCTAATCTTTTTTTATAAGGTTCATATGGAAATGTGAAGAAATTTAATTTATATTTAAAATATCAATTTTTTCGAGTTTTGTAACTCGTTTATTTTAATTCAGTGGTTAAATTAGTCTTATAACATCACAGAACTTGTTGGATTGGATTGTAACTGTGTGTGTGTGTGTGTGTGTGTGTGTGTGTGTGTGTGTGTGTGTGTGTGTGTGTGTGCGCGTTTGTGTGCGCGCGCGCGCGCATACAGAGCAAGTGAAGGAGATGAGGGATGAGATTATCAGGCAGGAGGAGCAGCTGAGGGAGGTGAAGAAGAACAACACAAACCTCGAGAGGAAGATGGAGTACGAGAGGTGAGTGGAGTGAAAGAGCACGATCTGTGAATTAATTATTTACTTTGTTTAAATATTTTCCACACCATCATGTTTTCAGGGAATATTTCTCTCTTCTCAAATCCTCAGTCTCCTCACAAACCATGAAAGTCTTAAAAACACTGTACGGGTACGGCACACATCATAAAAAGCATGTACAGGTAGTCCCCTACTTACGAACGAGTTATGTCCCTTCAGCACGTTTGTAAGTCTGAATTTGAGTCTTGTATATATATACTGTGTGTATACTATCTATATACAGTATATATCAAAAAAAATTCAAACTTACACAGTATACCGGTCTTTGTGGATTTTATACATTCACTTACACTGAAAATATTGTATATAATTGTAAATATTGGTGTCTATTTTTTGTACAATACACGTGAACTAGAACTAGAACCGCAGTCCGCTCGTATCTGCGGAAACTCGAATGTTCGTAAATTGGGGACTACCTGTAATGGTTACATACAATTTGTCCGGCAGAGTTCATGCAATGACAAAACATTGTGAAATGAGCCACTATATGATGAAAGTAAAATATATCAAGTCTGATTTAAAGAAATGCAAATACGGTAATGGACAATAACAGCGCCAGTGCAGATCATGGCACACAAGCTCAGCGTACACGCGCTGTAAGACGCTCGCTCCTGTGTGATCCTCAGTCGTACACGAGATGTAGTTTGGGTCAGGATTTACAGTTTAAATAAAGTAGAAATGCTTGTTCAGAGCCAGATGGTAAAGTGTGTAGATTAAAGTTAGAGCACGTTTTATTCCTAAATAAAGAGAAGCTCGTGTGTGAACTTCTGTGTTTGTGTCAATCCTGTAGTCTGCAGTGCGGCCAACAGATGGCGCAGCTCAAAGAAGAGTACGAAGAGAGCAGGAAGCTGCTGGAAGAAAAAGCCTCCAAATTAAACAAGGTAAAAGTACACACACACACACACTATCTTCAACATGAGTTTGTATTATTCCAGTGTGTAGGCGTGTTTACAGGTGTGTTTAAAGACCTGTTCGAGGTGTAAAAGGGACTGCTGTACATTTATCTACACCATGACTGAGTATCTGAGCAACACTTTCCCTTAACGTGCTCGTTCTGTGGCTGAAAGAAGTAGAAGAAAAATGTTTTAAAATCTGTTATGAGGGTTTCTGTAGAAGTTATTTTGCAAATATTCCCTTCTACGAAAACTATCAGAGTCACAAATGAGCGATGCTTGTCAAGTGAGATTTAAGACTTTTGTCACTGCTAGAAAACTAAATGCTATATGCTCCTTGTTGTTGTTTTTTTGACTTCACAAAAGCATGACAACCCCCACCAGCCCACCCCACAGTGACGCTTGATCGATCCCTGACTGGTTTTTGGTGTAAAATAAGAGAAAAATTCCTTGGTATTACCTGCGACGGCACACTGTCTTTTATTTCCCACATTAAACTTATTAAAAATAAATGTTTCAAAGCCATGAATATTTTAAAGGTTTTATCCAAAACCAAATGGGGAGCAGACAACTCAACCCTGATAGATAGATAGATAGATAGATAGATAGATAGATAGAATGAATTTTGATTTGATCAAAACTGGATTTCTATAATTTATGGATCAGCCAGGAAATCATATATACGCCTTCTGTATACTGTACATCAGGGGTCTTCAACTAAAATTGCTTGAGGTCCGGTAAATGAACACTCCTCACCAGCTAAGGTCTGGACAACCCAAAACAGGCACTGATGCTTTAGGTGTAGATAACATTTTTTTATTGAACAAAATATAATAACATCAATATAAACTCATATGGATAAACATGTCTTTTCGTATGTATAAACAGACACAAATTTACATCCCTCACAAATTGGATCTCATATTAATGCTGTTCTGTTTTGTCCTTTATGTTGCTTTGGTACAAAATACTTTAATTAAACCAGTAACAATTTCTGACAAAATTTGATGAAGGAAATCCTCTCTAAATCTGCACAGAACATAAATTATTTTCAACATTATTTTCACTGTATTCTCAGTGAACATTCATATGCTCGTTGTTGGGCGGTGAGTGAGTGAGAGAGGACCTGTGTAGATCGCTCATACTGCACTTTAAGCTCATTTATTTTCCTCGCCCATATCTCAGACTGCTGGGGCTAAGTTTCTTCAAAGTGTCTATGTTTATCTTCGTAATGGCGTTTAATGTTTCCAATTTTGACAACCGCAACAAATAAGTCCAATCTGTCTGTGTGCTGCTCTCGGTTTCTGCTCTCTTCAATGCACGCATGACTGCACATCTGAACTTAACGGTTGGCGTGGTAACTGTAGTAGCAACCCGTGGCGCCGTAGGACCCAAATGGCTCTACTGAGCTGACCTTCACGTGCCCGATATACATTTTATTTCATTAGAAAATTGCGTTTGCTATATATATATATATTTTTTTTTTTTTTGAAGTCAAAAGGCTTCGTGGTCCGGATGGACACATCTCGCGGTCCGGATTCGGACCGGAGTCCGCCAGTTGGCGACCCCTGCTGTACATCATCAAGACAAATGATTTGGCATTAGGAGTCTACAGAACATCACCAATCCAAAGTCTATACGTGGAAGCTAATGAACCCTCCTTGGAAAACAGACGTTAAAGTTATAATATACAATCAAACTGAGAACAATTAAGGAAAATCCTGCAGATTTTACAAGTCAACATTCAATAATTTATGTGAAAAGAAACCAAACTACATTCGCTCGCTTTCTTGAATTTCTGGAGAAAAATACCCACGGCGCGCCCCAGTACACACGGACGGATCAAAATCAGGAAATAAAGTGGCGACAGCTTTCGCAACAGGTCTCCTGTAGGAGTGTCATCTCAGATCAAAGTTCGATTTTTTTATTATTTTTTTTACTGCAGCGGCCAACGCCCAGCATGTGGCTTTGAGATTCATCGAATCCACATTACGGGAGGATTTTCTAATAATAACAGGCTCAAAATCATTTTGCCAAGCATTGGAAAATATAAAAACAGATCATGCAACAGTCGTGAAAATACTAACCAAGTTATCATTTTTAAAATCCAAACATTTTAATATGGCTGAGCCAGCGTGCTCGTGTAGGACATGATAACGTACATGTATTGTCAACAACTAAATCACACACAGCCTTGATGTTCAGTAAAATATTTTGACTAAAAGAACAAATAAAATATCTCTTGTTGTGGAAGTGAGATACATGTGACATTATACAGTAATGTCTCTATCCTGTTTTAATATTCTTATGATGTTCCTGACCTTTGAACTTTCCTGAAGTTTCCCCTGGTCTTATTCATTCTTTCATTCATTCATTTTCCCCTTCTTCCTTGTTTTAGGAACGTCTCTGGAAATGTTCGTTGTTTTTTTTTTTTTTTTTTTTTTTTATTATTCTTAGATGTGGTGTCACTGGTCTCCTGGTATTTTTTTAGCAAATCATACCAAAACTAAAAAAAATTTTATTGGATTAAAAAGGAGCTTTTTTTCTTATTCTAATCTTTAATTGAAAGCGCTTTAGTTTTTTTTTTTTTTTTTTTTTTTAATAAAAAAATGAAAAACCTTTCATCTGTTTCAAAACACGCATCCTAATTATAAAGCTGAATTTTACATTTATTTCTTTTCTGATTTGATCTCTTGCCCTGTATGACGATCGCACCTGCCTCTCTGATCTCTCCTGTTCCCCCAGGAACCCGTGGAGGTGCATAAACCAGATACAGTGGCAGCTCAGGCAGAGCACCGTGCAGTGACTACGGCAGAGCGCCACCCTGTGGCTGCACAGCATCTTGACAACACGGATATGAAAGGTAACGCTGTGTGTGCGCGCCTCCACCTCGACACTCAACACACACTCTGCTTATGCCAAAGGGTGTAAGGACTTTTTCCTCAGAACTCCAAGAAGAAAAACAAATGTTAAAATCATCGTCAAAAATGCCAGATTTTATGTTAAAGATATTTTTAATTTCTTGGTACATTTCTCTCTCTCTCTCTCTCTCTTTTGATGTTCCTTGCTCTCTCTCTCTCTCTCTCTCTCTGTATTTCATTGCACTTCTCTCACTCGCTCTCTCTGTCACTCTGTCTCTTATTCTATTCATCTATCTGTCTTAAAGTTACTGTATCTCTCTGGCTGTCTCTTTTTTTTTCCTCTGTACCTCTCTTTATATTTCTCTCTCATTCTGTGTCACTTTCTTTCTCTCTCTCCACTTCTATTAATATTTTCCACTTCCTCTTTTTTTATCACTCTATTCTCTCACCTCCACCCTGTTTTTTTCCTGTCTGTTCTCTGTCTGTCTCTCGCACACCTTCTAGCTGTTTTTTTTTTTTTTTTTTTTTTTTTTTTTTAATATATAATTAAAAAATATATAACATAATTATTAACAATAACTATCTGAACAGTAGTGATATTAAATTGTAGTTAGTTAGAAATATTCAGGGTGTGTCTCACGCTCTCACACTCTGACATATATTTTTGTAGCGAGGGTAGCAGTGCGACCTTCTCCTAAATGTATTCTCATTTTCACCATCTGTTAATTTTAAGGGGAAAAATGGGATTTTGTGTGTGATGATCTTAGTGAAGGTGATCCTTATACAGTATGTTGATATTTTCTCTCTCTCTCTCTAAAAGATGAGTTGGGGAAACCAGGAAGTGATGCTGGAATGCCTGGTATTGAAGACGGTGAGGTGGGGGTGAAGGCAGATGAAATGCAGTTTGGTGAGTATTAACAGCACAACCGATCTCTTCGGCTGCGACAGTTTACAGAACAGAGGGGATGTTTAATACGGTATGCGCCAAAATATACAGTACTGAAACGAAAAGGCCAACGATATTACCTCATCGTCATCCGCGAGTTTATTTCTCTATTAGCATGTTGATTTACCACAGTTTGTGTACAGTTTGTGTACAGTTTGTGTACAGTTTGTGTAAGTTGGAAGTGTGTAGACAGCGTTCAAAAATCGCTTGCGCAGATTCTCAAACGTTTGCCAGAAATAAAAGGAGACGATTTGCCGGCATAATGTTGACACCGCACACTGCCGGAATGAGGTGCGAAATTTCTCAACAATAGACAACGCAAGTGTGTTACTCGACGCCGTCTTATTTAAATCTCTCTCAGAATCGTTTCTGCCGAGTTTTTCAAACTCGGCCCTCATTCACGACCGCTACCGTCTGAGCGGAAATAATACTCAACTATGTGTTATTTTGTTTCCTCCGTCGAGAGACAATTCAATTCAATTCAATTTTATTTGTATAGCGCTTTTAACAATTGTCATTGTCCCAAAGCAGCTTAACACAATCA
>JAQMYJ010000023.1:2907278-2922945 GCA_030014305.1 Clarias laeviceps | reverse complement strand
CACACACACCTGGAACATGTGACAGTTACACATACACACACATCTGGAACACACAACAGGTATACATACACACACACACTTGGAACATGTGACAGTTACACATACACACACATCCAGAACACACATCTGGAACACACAACAGGTATACATACACACACACACCTTGAATATGTGACAGTTACACATACACACACATCTGGAACACACAACAGGTACACACACACACACACACACACCTGGAACATGTGACAATTACACACACACACACTGAAACAAGCAACAGACATATACACACAAATAAACATCTGGAACAGATGGGAAAAAAAAAACCTAGAAACCCTAACAGGTACACACATCTGGAATGGGAACACACATGAGTACCTGAAACAGATACAAACACACAATGTAGACACACATACTGTAAACATACACAATTACACACAAACAGACACATTTGCAGTAAAAAACACACTTGGTCACACACTTGGAAAACAAAAGGTACAAACCCACTCACACACACACTCACCTGAAACACACAATATGAGCGGTTCCTTTAGTGTGTTGGTGTGTATAAGCTGCTGTAAGTGCATGTGTTGTATCTGCTGCAGGCTAAAGCTCTGTTTAATGAGGAGATGCGTCGTGTATCGAGTCTCGCACTGCAGCGCTTCATGTGAGTGTCTCTTCAGCCTCGTTACACGATGTTAATTATCCTGATTAATTATTCACTGTTTGTAGATTTTTGTCTTCAATGTCTCTGATGTGCGTTCTTGTCTCATACTTTGCGTGTGTGTGTTCGTGTCCAGGTCTTTGGGAACAGTCGCGCAGGGTGTGAGCTGTAGTATTTTGGCGAAGCTTTTCCAAAATCCTGTGTCCATGTCCTCAGTGCGCGACATTCTGCAGGTCCTGAGAGAGCAGCCGGTGCCTCTTCACCCCTCACTGGTACAGGATTTATATTCAATAAAAACACAGGTCGAAAATATATATTCGAACATTTTGCACAGCGATTGCTTAAATCTCATGTTCTCTGTGATCTAGAAAAGGTGTTTATTTGAAGAACTGTACAAGTTGAGCTTCTTCTCAGAGCTGCTCGGTGAGATGGGAGCTCAGGTCGCTCTGTCCATCCCGTAAGTCCTTTCCGCTGAGTTGGGTTGTGTCGAAGAGAAACTTTTTGAGCGTATATACTGACATAGTACAATAATGTGCATATAAGACTTTAAT
The DNA here is from genome assembly GCA_030014305.1 of Clarias laeviceps. Classification (NCBI taxonomy): domain Eukaryota; kingdom Metazoa; phylum Chordata; class Actinopteri; order Siluriformes; family Clariidae; genus Clarias; species Clarias laeviceps. The sequence continues at coordinate 2,921,727 of JAQMYJ010000023.1, read as the reverse complement.
AATCATATGCAGGTGAGAAATAAAACACTCCATGTAATGCTGCTTTACTTTTATTTTTTATTATATCTGAATATATTATATTAATACATTATTATAATATATTATATCTATATATTACATTATATCTTATTATATCTTTATTTACATCCGAAGTCTTTTATCCCTCTTCTGCAACAGACATTTGTCTCCAGTTATAATTTTGAATAATGAGAATTTGATGAGAACTCTCAGGATTGTGTGTCTATAAGAAAACCACTTGTTATTGAGACTCATCAGAAACAAAATGGAAAAAGGTCATGTGACCTGACGAGTCCAGACTGATCCTATCCCAGAGTGATGGGCGTGTCAGGGTAAGAAGGGAAGCACATGAAGCGATGCACCCATCATGCATAGTGTCCACTGTACAAGTCTCTGGAGACAGTGTTATGATCTGGAGTTGATCAGTTACTCAGGTCGAGACTCAGCAATGTTATGGGGCAATAAAATGAAGTCAGCTGACGACCTGAATGTACTGAATGACCAGGTTATCACATCTATGGAGATTCTTTCCCTGATGGCACAGGTATAATCCAGGGGACTCGGATTGTAAAAGATTCTGGTTCTGGAATCATTTTCACACATGAACTGGACACCACATCTGGCTTTGTAATTAAAGCTAAAGGCGATCAAACTTAATAATAAAGTCTTTGTGCGATTCACCAGGCAGTGTATAATGAGCCTTTACAAAACATTGTCTACCTGCTGCATTGAGTGAAAAGATCCAATGGACTTGTTTTTATACAGTATGTCTTAATGAAAATGCTGTTGTTTTGTAGGATGAGTACTATTAAGAAGTTCTCCCCGGGTGTGATGGAGACTCTGAGGAGAACGGTCGTTCTGGATCCTCAGTACTTCCTCCTTATGCCCAAAGTCAAACAGGCTCTGCTGGTGGACAAGATGGTGCAGAGCCTGGTCAGTATTCTGTTTAACAATAACATAAGAATCGTTATAGGATCGATTTAGCTGCATAAAGGATCAAATACTTGGACAGGCTCAGGAGCACAAGTAGGATATGAACATTATTCAGACTTTTGGGGGAAATTTCTGACTAAATGCTCATATTTTGAATAAATCTATTTCCTGAAACATAATTATTTATAGTATAAGTCTGACTTAGCCATTCATCACTGTCCATCACTATGGTGTGTGTGATTTATTTCCCTGTTTAGGGTCTGAATGCAGGTACGTACACCGAGGTGGAGTTTCGTTCATTAGGAATTATGGCGACATCCGTGCCGGACGCCGTCTTCGTACAGCTGGACAGGAGATTCTTTGTGGACAGCATTGAGTTTCTGCGAGGTTTCTGTTACAGTGCTAGTAAAAGAGACTTAGTGGCGTTGATGCTCCAGGAGAACGGTACATTCGGGTGAGGAGAATAAAAAGATACAAGTATTTGATCTGATTTATTTTTATACTATCGGCCAAACATTGTGGAAAGTATTGTGTTAAAAAGTGAATTTTCAGAAAGGATCATATAACACCGTTTTTACGATCCATGCTTCGTTTTTTTGTTTATTCATACACATTTATATTTTTATCAGATAAAAAGAAACACATTTGCTTAATACAATTTCATGCCCTTTTATGTTTTAGTGTCTGGAACTTTTTTGAATTCAAATCTTTCACTGATCTTAACTGTCATTCAGATGAAACTTGACACCAATTTAGATTTCACATGAAAAGACATAAACCTGAAAAAGTGTATTATTCTAAAATGCAAAATAGTTAAGATATTGCAACATGAATTTAACATGGTTACGGACACTACAGATTTTTTGCTTTTTTTAAGTTTTTACCAAAAAAAATGAATGATTTGCATTTTAAATGATTATTGTTTGAAGCGAGACAGTATAACGCTGGAAAAATGGCCATTTTGGGACACAAATAAAATCATCTCTCCAAAGTGGCTGAAGTAAATTTTTAGAGAAGCAAAATTGGTCACTTCCATGTTGCATAAACATCAGAAGTACTGTAGCTTCTTTGGCCGAACACATTTTCTGTATTATATGTACATCATAAAAAATATATTAAAATCAGCTCCAACACTGTGTTTTGGCCGTACGGAAAGCACTAGAACTCACGGTAGTATTTATAACTCAGCAGTAATTGCTTTCATGACTATTATTGAATTATTTTCACTCTAAAAGGAAAAAAAAATTATCTTTAAGCTAATTAGCATGAACAAGAACAAACTCAAGATTATTCACTGATTGTGTCTTTTTTGTGTTTTTTCGTGAAGCCCAGTCCAAAGCTGGAACACAACAACACTGATTCAAGTCGACAGATTCCTCTTCTTCCTGCCACAAGAGATCATGCAGCTCATTCCTCCTGTAGGTCGTTTCATCAGTTTAGTCTGCTCCGTCTTGTTTTATTATTAGCTGCACTTTTATGTCTATTGCTGAGATCTTTACATACTTCACAAACTTTGCTGTTGCAAAAAAATAACCCATGATGGTGTGGTGTGATGAAACAAAGTCACTGTTGCCATCTTAAGTTGATTGTTTTCCTGTTACAGCACATCCTGATGTGTTTTATTTCTTTAACATGACAGAAATCTTACATCAGTTAGGCTACAGTTTTTATTTATGAAGTTCGACATGCTGTATTTTTATCCGTATGTATTTAAAAATTTACCTTTTCACTGTTATAAAGCACTGACATGGGAGACTCCTTCCATAAATGATGAATTGAATTAGTTAATTTTTTATTAAATTTGGAGACTCCTTCTATAAATAATGAACTCAATTAGTTATTTTTCGAATTAAATTTTATTTTTAGACCAGTGGTCATTATTGCACCGGATCAGAACAAGCTCTCCAATACAAACATGTGATTGAAATTTCAGCTGCACTGAAGTCGGAGCTGCTGCTAAACAAAAATTAATCAGCATCTTCTGTCTAATGAGGACCCAGAATGTGGTAAAGTGTGAAAGTGTTGTTTTTATCTCCGCAGGCTCTGATGAGTCAGGAACGTATCGAGAGGCTGTTTATCAGCCAGCAGCAGTGGGAGGGCGTCGGCGTCGGGTCTCTGTGTAAACTCCGTGACGATCTCTTATCCAGGAAGCAGTTTGTGCTGCAGTACTTCTTAGGCTTGCTGGAGCTGGGACGCAGTGAGTATCTCACTTTTATACTCAGTAATCCAGCATGTTCATGTGATAATATCTTATAGTCACATGTATCTAATATTTCCTGTTCTACAATTGCAATAAACTAAATACATGATTAATAAGCCTATTTTTTTAGACGTTAGCGTTATAAAAATCTTATAATAAGAAATATTAGATACATTTTCCAGATATTTTCTTTTTGGCAAGTGAATGTCACATTTTGTGAATAACATAAAAAAACAAGACAATGGATAGTATTTCAGAGAAAACATATTGTATATTAGATCATGTTACAAATGACAAAGATTAGAATTCAATTTGAAAAACATTTTGGAACTTGTTATAAATATCCTGATCTCTGATCACTGTCATTATTTATTTGTTCCTCTGTGAAGTTCATGGCTCATAATTTCCAGGTCAGTTATTTAGTAAAATTAAAGCAATAACATCAAATCAAAGAAAGGCTTAACACATATACATAGATACGTCTCTACAGATCTTTACAGCAGATGTTCTGGTAGCACTTTTTTAAAGCTAAAATAGTTTAATGTATATGAAAGAAAAGTTCTCATAAGCTCATTAGATAACCTGAACTCATCCTTACAGCATCACTCCCGGCCTCTCAACCTCCATCCTGCGAGAGCGTGCAAGTGACCGGGCCGACTGTCTGGCCTGTAATCAGCCTGGTGAACATGTCCTCCTCAGCTTTCCGCCAGTGTCTGGAGCTCATTGGTCAGGATCCGTCCTTCACCTCCGATCAGCTCTCGCTGCTGCTTCGCAGAACTAAAGAGGCAACTGATTTTACAACACATGAAATTTACACCAGTAGTTCAGATTGTCTACCTTTGGCTGTTTATTTAAAAAAAAGAAGGAGTCGACTGGGGAAGTGTGAACGGCTACGTTCACAATACAAGCCTTTTTTTTTTTTTTTTTTTTTTTCAGATTATTTTGGTTAGATCAGATTTCCATGTCATGACGGTTCACATTCATTATTACAATTGATTTTTATGTGACTGTAATGTGGACACGTCTGTCCTCTGAAACGGCTCGCATACACACATTGATACATCTGTGCTCACGTTATCTGGGATTAAACACGCCATACTGTATTCGTGCAACCACTCATCCATTTCAAACAACGATTGTGATTTTAGGAAAAATATGCTTGTGGTTTTGCTCTGGAGGATGTCAAGCCGTTAGTCGGCTGTATTTGATGCACAGACACACAAAGTCTGATCTGCCTGTTTCCGTTCAAGTCACATGACCACACCAGTCACGATCTAGGACCACATACGAAAGTGACCTGATCAGACAGCCATGAAAAAATCTGATCTGTGTCAACTAAAAAAAAACTTTGAGTCACTTCAGGCTGGTAATGTAAATGTACTCATTCCTGATAGTAATTAATCCCTAAATAGCTTTGATTAAACATGCAGACTGAGGAAATGCAGCTTTCCGACAAAGTATTCCTGGGATTCAACCACCAGGATAAAATGGTTATGAAGTGAAATTAAATTAGTTTTATTAAGTGTAACACAATAATAGCCAGTTGAGGTTACTGTACATTTCCACATGCACACATTTTATTGTAAATAAATATAAATTCCTATTTGAATGTGTTTTAAACTCTGTGCGAGTGTGTGTGTGAGATTACAGTGTAAGGTGTGTGTTTGCAGGTGTACGGCGTCATTTCCTATTTGACTCCATCAGTTATCGCTCAGCTGGGACGCGTTGCGACACAACTTTCCCTGGACGAACTGGCGTCACTCAGACTGTCGGAAATTCTCTCCATCGCACCTTTAGGAGCTGTTAGCACCTGGACCAGAAAGCAGGTATTAGTGTTATGCTAACCTCACAACGCTGGGGTCATTGCGTTAGTGTGTATCAGTTCGTAGCCAAACATCTGTAAGATAATAAAAATAAAAAATAAAAAAACATTGGTAAAAGTTGCACAAAAGGTTGTGATGTCATTTTTTTTTTTAACCTGGTTTGGCTAAATGCAACAAGTTACATCATCTTTGTTACGTAGCTAAGTTAGCCTAGCACATACACAGCTTGTTAGACACCAGAGTGCAAAAGTTTGTATACCCTTACTTTACAATTACATAAGCAATCAATTTAAAACAATATATGATGTTCCTGTATTAATAAAAATTAAAGTTGCTAATAATAAAAATAAATGCAATTTGTTTTTAATTTAAATAAATAATAAACAATATTACATGAACTTACTTGCTATACCTAGTATGGAGTTTTTCTGGGCAGCCATTAATCCAGTAACATACATACTGTATGTAGTGACTTACATTTATACGTATTGTATGTAATATATACAATTCTACTGTATACTGTACATTTCTTTATCTTCATTACGCCCAGTAATACTTGGCCTGTTTGTCAGTTAGGAGTTTTGTTCTCCACCGTGCTGAACTTCACTAAACAAACCTCGAGTCAGCTGAATTCCAGCTCTTTGGTGTCTCTGGGACACATCGTTTGTGGGATCGACGCTCCGGTCATCGACACTCTTAATCCTGTACAGTTCAGGTGAGATTATTTTATTTTTTATTTATGTATTCCTCATCAGATTTATTTACTCTTTATTGTTTATCGGCTTTTTAAAGGTTCTGTTAGATTTAGAAAGAAACTCTTTAAGATGCAGAAGCTAACAGGAATATGAGAAACACACCTTCTCATCCTCTACTGATCTGATATCACTCATGTTTTCTAAACTGGAGCAGTCAGTGACCAGATGCAACTAAAAATCTCCCCAGAAAGTCCTTTACAGATTCACGTCTAACACTCACAATAATTCAGATCCAATAAGAAAATCAGAATGAAAAATGAAATGTATTTATTATTATAATTATGATTATTATTATTAGTAGAAATAATAAATAGTACTGTTGTTAACAATAGTCTTTAGGGATGGGAATCATCCAACACGATGTCATCACAATAATTACTTGGTGACGATTCGATTTGTATTCTTATTCTGTACGTATCACGATTTAAATATCCTGATTAGATTTTTTTGACATTATTATAATTCTAAACAAACTTGGAAAATTATTTGCTCCTCACATGCAGGACGCTGTGCTGCCTGCTAATGACTGAATAGTTTAGACCACGCCATCTGCAGGATTATAGGGGAACAACAACATTACACCAATATATATATATATATATATATTTATTATTATTATTTTTTTTTTTTGTCAGTGTGCCGATACTTCAATTCAATTCAATTAAATTTATATAGCACTTTTAACAATGATTATTGTCTCAAAGCAGCTTTACAAAATGAAAAGAAAATGTATGGAAGTGTGTATACATCACTACAAAAATGAACCGAGATCTGTAACAGAATCTATTCCCCCCATTTCTAATAAACACACAACAAATTACATAAAAAATATTAACGATAATAAATTGTGAACAGTTAGTGTAAATTATGTAATATACCTACATAAACCAACAACATTAACAGTAGTACAGTATAAATGTTATGTAAATATATAAATTAATAATAATAATCATAATATTTGTTATATAGTACAGTATAAATAAGTTCAAATAATTAAACAAATTAACAAACAAATAAACAACCAGCAGCAACAATAGTATAAATACATATATAAATTTATATAAAAAAAACAAACAACAACTAAATATATATTTAAATTAATAAAAACACTAACAATAATATAAATGATAATAGCAGTGGAGCATAAAAAATAAACAATAATGTTATGGTATAAATAAATGAATAGTTAATAATACTGCTACTAATAATAATCATCATCATCATTATTATTGTAATCATTATAATATTTTATTTTAATAATAACCATTATTATTATTATTATTATGAGAAGAATGTAAACACAGGTGCATTTCAGTAATGCAATAGTCAATTTTATAAATTAATTCAATAGCTAATAATATTAGTAATATTACTAAGTATGAATAAAAAAACAGAAATAGTACTAGTATTAGAGTGTAAATGCATAAATAAACTCTAAGGATGTTGTGGTGTAAGCCGGCTGTTGTTTGTGTTGTCAGTACGGCGGTGCTGTGGCTGGGGCATCTCAGTCTCTCGTGTTCTGAGGATCAGCTTCAGGCCTTCGTCGCTCTGCTCAGCAGCAGTCAGGGGTTCGGACCCATCAGCTCCTGGGGTCCGGAGGTGTTCCTCGAGATTGGAGCTTTCGCTGGCAAGATCTTTATCTTTAAATAATGCATGTGATAATGCAAAATTCTTAAGATTACCAATTAGAAATGTACACGATCTCATGTACTTACTGGTTGTAAGTTATTATTGTAAGTTTATTTATATTAGTTAATTTCCTTAGGTTTTTATGTTCTTTTTAGGCCCAGTTGTGTACCATGTGGAATTACACACATTAAGTCTGCCACATACACACTTGGCATAATGAAATAAAATAGTTTTTATAATATATATTTCTTTTATTTGACCCACATTCTTGTATGTGTGTTTAAAGTTTGTTGTTCATAATAGATTTTTATTAATATTTTTTTCTTGTTTTTTAATAAACAGCTGGAATTCCTGACATGGCCATGTCCGCCCTGGTGAAGGAGCAGATAGAGGGAATCACGCCGCTCGCCATCTCTCTCATTACAGCCAAAAAGTTTGTAGTGAGTAACTCCAGGCCTTGTAGATTTATACTTTTAAGCGGACTTTTAAAATGATAGAGACTGAAGGATGGTGATGGTGGTGATGAGCAAATAGAGCGCATTAGTAAATCGGCGTGTTGTTCATACTGTCCAAGTCATGCAACTCTGCAAACACAGGTGCCCTTGAGCAAGGCCCCTTAACAATTAACAGCTCAAGGGGGGTTTAATGAGATACATGAAAGTCACTCTGTATAAGGGAATCCACTGAATGTCATAAATGTACATTTTGCTTGAAATACACTGTCCAAAAAAAAAAGTTGCACACACACATATTTCATTGGACCAAATTTCACTGAAGCACTCTTTCACAATCTGAAAGTAGTTCGGGTCATTCACTACATCAGCTGACATCAGCCTAGACCTGACCAAATGAATCAACCCCAGATCATAACACTGTCTCCTCCGGCTTGTACAGTAGGTGAGTGATAGGCATAATGGGTGCATCTCTTCTTAGCCTGATGCCCAATGACTCTGAAACAGGATAAATCTGGACTCATCAGATCACATGACCTTTTTTCCAATGATCCACAGTCCATTCTTTATGCTCCCTAGCAAATCTAAACCTTTTTTTTTTTTTAATTAGCCTCACTGATAAGTCGCTCTTTTAAGGCTACACAGCTGTTTAGTCCCAATCTCTTGAATTCTCTTCGCCTTGTACATGTGGAATTTCTCTTACTGTGGCTATTAAACATAGCTTTGACTTCTATTGTTGTTTTTTTTGTACGATTTGATTTCAATAAGAATTTAATTGATCTCCCATCTCGCTCATTTAGGATGTTTTTCAAACCACATTGCTTCTTCAAAGATGATGGTTCAGCACTATCCTCCCAGGTTTCATCGTTTCAGTAATATCTGTAGTTGTTTGCTTTGCCTGATGCGGAACAAAATATTGACCTTTTTTGAAATATCTTTGATATCTCTGCTGACATGGTACAGGGTATAATGTAGTAAAATAATAAAGTCTGCAAAAAAAAAAGGAAGCACTTCAATAAAGTACAGATGTGAAAAAGTCCCTAAATACATTCACAGATTCGATGTACATTGCCACAGGAAGCGTTCAGTACACCGTGCTGTTTATCCTCACATGCAGGTGGTGTTTAATCAGGCTCAGATCAGCGTGTTCTCCTACGAGCAGGCCGTAGCCGTGACTGAAGCCCAGCGTTCAGCGCTCAGTCCCGTCCAGCAGACCGCCCTGTCCATGGTGCTCAACCTGCTCGAGGACAAACCCGTGGATTTCAGAGGTACGTGCTGTTTCTGTCTGTCTTATAACAGGAACGTATTGATGATTCTTACACTTGTGTACGTAAAGACTGAAGTTTGTCTCATGTCTGTGTCCACAGGCAGATCGTTAGGAGTCACAGCTGAAGTCTGTCTTTCCTGCCATGTCTGCAGTTTGCTGGTGTTCATCCTGACGCTCCTCCTCAACAGTCGACCATGATTTAAAAATAAATAAATAAAAATGTATTTTTATTTCTTTATGAAATCTGTGCAATATGCTCCCTATGACTTCATAACAGCACTTTAATTTGATCAGTGTATAATTCATTGTTTTATGTTAAACGTTTGCATTGTAGCTTGTGTATGTTTGTTTATTTATTTATTTGTTCATGTATTTATTGCCGTGTATGTCCACACATTATTATTTTATTGTTCTTTCTTTATATAAATTATATTCTTCTTTATTAATCTCTTATTTAAATCTCAGATCCAAGTAAAGTCTGTAAAACAAGACCTAGTTTTAATTTGTATTTATTTTTAAATTGGAAATCGTCTTTTGTTACAAATCTAAGCCACGTGATTGGACTCCAGGCCTTACGTTGTCCGGCCGAGATGCCGGTGGCATAGACGAAGAAGAAAGTTGTAGTTAAAACATCATATTTGTGAAAGTGCTCGTTCATTTCAAACAATAAATGCGATTTTGGCAAAAATATGCTTGGGGTTTTGCTCTGGAGGACGAAGATCCAGAAGATAGAAGTAACTGGGGCCAAATTTCAAAATACTTATTCCATTTAAAAATGGATTCCAAAGTTCAGTGTGGAGCAGACTAAACCTTTGCACTTCTTGTACGTTTTTATTCAATTCAAATCAATTCTATTTGTATAGCGCTTTTAACAATTGACATTATCGCAAAGCAGTTTTACACAATCAAAAGAATTATTGAAGTTTGCATGAGATGTGAACGATGTACGAATCAAAATGATAAGATTGTCCCTAATGATCAAGCCGAGGACGACGGCGACAGTGGCAAGGAAAAACTCCCAGAGATGGTAATAGGAAGAAACCTTGAGAGGAACCGGACTCAACAGGGAACCCATCCTCATCTGGGTGAGACGGATAGCAGGGATTGATCTGCATCATACTGTTAGACTGGAAGTTCATTATAACAGGAGATGTGTTTAAGTTAAAATGGAGTTTAGTTCAATATTAGAGTCTCAGGTAGACTGTAGGAAACTCCTGTTTTAAAAACCTAAGTGTTCAGTTCACCTCCATCTCTGACGTTGCACCCTCTTTGCCCCAATCATTAAGTGACCTCTCTACTTGTTCTATGGTGGTCTTTAGTGTTATGGTTTCTGGTGTTTGAATTTGCATGATCAAATCTGAGGGTTTGGTTTATCGCCTCTTCTACATCATTTACTGAGACAAAAGTCCAACAAGCAACCTCCCTTCTTGTCCTCTGGTGGGACAATGGTTAGTGTTATGATCTCTGGCATGTGATGTTGTGGGTTCAAATCTGGTTGGCAGCTTCATTTCAGGGCTCAGCTTGCCTTTAGCATTGGTGCACCATTTAATAAGACAAAAGTCCAACGAGCACCATTCCTACTTCCTCTGGTGGTATAGTGGTTAGTGTTATAGTCTCTGGTGTGTTAACTTAGCTTTCCTTTATTTCAGGGATCAACTCCTCTTGCGTTTTTATGCACACTTTGTACCATTTAATGTGACAAAAGTCCAAAAAGCAAACTAACTGGTTGTCCTCTGGTTGTACAGTTAGTGTCATGGTCTCTGGTACTTGAACTTGTTGGTCCAATTCTGTGTGTTTGTTTTAGTTCAGGGATCAGCCCTTCTCGGGTGTTACTGTGTCGACTTTGAACCATTTATTAAGAGAATAGTCTAATGAGCAGCATCCCATTTATCCACTGGTGGTATAGCATTTGCTTTAGCTTCAGTTCAGAGTTCATCTCCTCTTCTGCATTGTTCCATCCCTTAGTGATATTTATTAAGACAAAGGTCTAATACGCCTGTTTATACCTCGTTGGTGCATTGGGTGGCATTATGGTCTTACGGTCTTATGGACGTGCTTGTCCTGGAGTGGCACAGTGGTTAGTGTTGTGGGTTCTGGCGCTTGAATTTGCTGGTTCAAATCCAGCCTTTTGCTTTAGCTCCGGGTTAAGTTGGAAAAAAGTGAAAAGTTATATAAGCAAAGCACCTCGTATGAGATCCTGTGGCTCAATTGGAAGAGTCTCGCCTCTGGGTTGAGAGGTTGCCGGTTCAAATCCTGGTCAGGTCTCAAGGAAATGAGCGTAAGTGGTTCTGGAGTTGATGGCAGGATATGGAAGGTGCATGAAGGCTCGAGGGTGTAACCTGAGGGGGGGTAATTCCGGGCAGCAGCCCCCCCAGGGTCCTAAAACATAAGGTAAAGGGGTTATGCACCTTGAGGAGAGAGGTTCGACTTAGTTTTTGCATATAAGAAATAACGCTTGGAAAAAAACCTATCACCCACACTTTTTGTGAGGTCTTCAAGAACCATTCTCATCCATCCATCCATCCATCCATCCATCCATCCTACCTACCTACCAACCAACCAACCACTTCCCCAGGACAAGTGAGACTCGAACCCAGAACCTCTGCCTTGCAAGGCAAGGCTGTTACCACTAAGCCATGGAGGCTCACACAAATATCCCTGTGTATAGGACCTTTGTCTTTCAAAATGCCAACCACACAAAAAAAATAAAGTAGCCACGTCTGCAGTCTTCACAAACAGCGCCCCCTGTTGCCAGTCATATACTGTAAGACACTAAAGAGTCCATAGATCAGGCATCTTCAAGCTTATTGACCAAATGACATAAAACTTTTCCAAGGTTTGACAAACAGCTTCTATCTGATATAAAAAAGGAATTCACATTTATTTCATTTCTTTTCCTCAAGATGATTGATTTAGTTGAAAAGGTGCTCATTTTTCATTTCCATGTAATCAAATATTCATTTTTCTTAAGTACCACCACAAAAAAAACAAAAAAAAACATTAAATCCAACAGAACATATTTCCAAATTAACCCAGGCCCCACCAAGGTGTGTCTGTTAATGCTCCAGCTGAAACACCCCGCAAACACAGCATTTCACTGTCAATGAGCTACTTCACAGCCAAGTCTCACCAGAGAACATCAGACCTGTGCAGAGGTGAGCAACAAACCGGGGGGAGGGGTATCTTCTTATATGAGGTCACATTAGGGGGGAAATCTAACTTAAACCCCTGGCCAATACAATATAAAATAAAAGAAGGAAAAAAGGGGAATATTTGGCTTTCACACTTTTTGTTTGCGTACACACACTGGAGAGGCATCTGAATGTCTCAAAATGATAAAGGTTGGCTTTAAATCATATAATGATCTGCTTGGTGCATTTCAGAATGAGATGTATAGACGATAATAATGTTATAATGTTATAATGGATTTATCCTTAATTTAAATTATTTCATCCCAAAAAAATTCTAGCCTTCCACTTCGCTTCAGAAAGCAGTTCAACCCACCAAATTTATTAAACACAATCATACAAACAAGAGTACAGCAAAGCCTACACAAGAGTTAAATAAATAAAGATTTAGTTTAAACCTAGATAAAGGGTCGCGTGGGGCCTGGAGCCTCTTTCCCAGGAGACTTAGAGAAGGAGGGGTACAGAACTCCCTGGGCCGGGTGCCAATCCATCACAGGGCTGTCATCATTTTTTTTTCTTTTTAAGATAATTTTGGGTGTGAACATTCAAAAGCAAAAACTCATATACTAATCTGGACAAACAATCAGTTTTAGGTAAAACTATACAATTGTTGAAAGACAGAGCTCTAATCAAGCATAAGTTTTCCTCATGGATATTCACACCAGGCCGATTGTTGAGCCACTCTGTGACTAAAACACTCCTGATGGAAAGCCGGGGTAACAATCTTACAGCAGGCATCTAACTCATAGCAAGATGATACTTTTTTTATTTTATTTTAATAATTCATGTCTTAAAAACTGACCAAAACTGAATTTGTGTTATAATGTCACTATAACATTTTGAAGTTCCTGTTCTTTAGAGAAAGACAGCTTGGCATTACCTTGTATTTCAGAGAAGAACCTCAGCTCTGAGCGGAACATTTTAACGAGAGCACTGAAACAAAGGCAACAACAACAACAACAAAGTGAAACCAAATAAAATGTTTAAAATCCTCTGTGTAATAAGTTCAGAGTTGCCCCCATGCAGTGAGGAGTTCATATCAAAAGTGCCTCAAATCCTCAGCCAGACAAAATATAGCAGGGTGTGTTTTGGATATCGTATAAGAAAATGTTCTGATAAACTCTGGACATAACAGCTGGTTTCATATTTAATCTCATACTATGGAGTGAATAACAGTAATAACGTCAAAGTCAGATTTAATCATTAGTTAATTTTAACTAGGGTTAGGGTTAAACTAGGCTCTGGTTTGTCCTTGAGGTGGAGGACAGATTTCTAACACACCTCAGACTCAGGCCTTTTCTCCCTTCATCCTCTCTTGTCACTCCATCCTGATTCTCCTGAATGAATAAGCAGATACAGACCAGTGAGAAATAGATTAACTTCTATTAAATAAACTGAGGTGTTTCAAGGCAAATAATTATGGAGAAATAAATGATTAAGGGATGAATATTAACAGTATTGGTGCAATTAAATTTTTTTTTGTTATGCTGTACATATAATACAGAAATTTGTGTGCTAAAGACGCTCCTTCTGAAGTTTATGCAAATTTCAGAAATTTCAAGTTGCTAACTTCAGCCGTTTTGGAGAGATGATTTTATACGTGCCCCAAAAATGGACATTATTCGGTGATATACTATTTCACTTCAAACAATATATATTTAAAACGCAAATTATGCATATTTTAATTTCATATTTATATTAAAATTGGTGGAAGCTTATGACCTGTAAAACGTTTTTTTTTAGCAATAAAAGTTAAAATTCGGCATGGATCGGGAGATAAGAAGCATAAAGCATTATGAAAAATGGTGTTTTGATCTGAATATGAACTTTTTCATCTAGGTGAGACACTTTTTAGCACCGATACCGTTTTGGCCGTGTATAAGGACTGTATAAACCCTCTTGATGACACCCAGAGGCTTTCTGAAGAGCTAGCTAGCTTAGCTTTAGCATAGCTAAAATGCTACGGTGGCTAATGTTACTTTATAGGTTGATTGAACTCATCCGTACCCTACACGTCGTCCTGTGTCAAGTACCTCGATTCCAGTTAGTTGGTTAGCTAAAGTGATGGATAGCCGACAGTTTGACATCTGCAATCCAATGTGGTGGTTTTAATAATCTACTTTAAAATAATCTACTAATGCGCTACTGTCTCAATGTAAACAAACACCTGCACCAATAGATATT
>JAQMYJ010000023.1:2874552-2890851 GCA_030014305.1 Clarias laeviceps | reverse complement strand
AGACCTTAATCCAATAGAAAATTCACGGAGAGAGCTGTAACTTCGAGTTGCCAAGCAACAGGCAAGAAACCTTTAAATATTTAGAGAAAATCTGTAAAGAATAGTGGATCAAAATGCATCCCAAGATGTGTGCAAATCTGGTAACCAACTACAAGAAACGTCTTCCCACTGCTTTCCAGCAAGGGTTTCTCTACCAAGTCCTAAGTTATGTTTTGCTTGGGGATCAAATACTTATTTCCCTCATTGAAATGCAACTTAATTCATCACATTTGTATCATGTCCTTTTTTTTTTTTTTTTGGGATTTGGTTGAAATTCTCTCTCAATCCTTTACCCTAAACGTATGTTAAAAATTAGACCCTTCATTTCTTTGTAAGTGGGCAAACTTAGACAATCTGTAGGGGATCAAATACTTATTTCCACCACTGTATGTATATTTGATTGTGTCCGTGATATCCCTGCCATGTTCCCCAGACTGACTCTGGAGCGAGTCTTGTTTGAGTAAAGAGCTTACTCGGAGGCCTTAATGTAATTCCTCATCTATGCACTAGAGGGAGCTGCTTGCCTAATGTTGAATAATTTCCTTAATCCACTTGATATCCTAAATAAGATGATTGATTTCAGTAAGAGCGGACACATCCATCCTTACTTATGTTTGGCGTGTGTTTTTCCCTGTAGGAAAAAGCCAAAGGCACCAAGAAGAAAAAGAAAACCGTCCTCGCCGGAGGTGGATTAAAAGCTAAAATGAAAGACGAGTTTGACGATTACGGCAACATGGATGGCGGCTACAATGATTACGAGGATTTCATGTGACGAAGGCTGAATCACACCCCACCCCCCACACCCACCCGCCCCTAAACAAGACATGCAGCATCTTCCCGTCTATCATTTTCTCTCATCAGTGCCATCCTGGAGTAAACTGAACACTGTGTAAACCTTTGACTTTTTTGCTTCAGTGGTCAATACAACTCTTAGTGAAGCTGCTATCACCAATATCGCTGTTTGGTGACAAAAGGAAGATCTATCAAATTGCCTTGTATTTACAACTCTGCCTCTGACAAAGACTTTAGGATGCGAGACATCTTTGCACAAGTGTCTTCTCTCAATTGGCCCACATAAGAATATAATAATCATATTGCCTTATATGAAATACAACAGAAAACGTGTTTATTTTGGTTGAAATAGCAGATAACCTCTGTGCAACTTTATTTACATAAAAACAAGAGTGATATTCTATGCAAAGTAATTGTATACAGAATGTCTAGGTTAAAAGGAAAAAATATGGATATTTTCTTCTAGTGGAAATTTTCCACAGATGTATATCTATATATGGTTGCCAGGTGTCAGCAACATCAGATGCACACAACTTTTTTTTTTTTTTCCTGGGATAACGTCAGTGCATTTACTCATTTACACTACATGAGGAGCACTGGTGGTAGGTACACTTCTCATAAAAAAAAAAAGAAAGAATGGAAAAGCAAAAAAAGTAAGTACATTTTGAAAGCAGTGTTACCTATAATATGCTATAGAATTGTTTTGAAAGTGATCTGCCTTTTCTTCTTTCCATTTAAATGTTTACTTTGTTCGAATGCTGGTAGAGTTCAATTACTAGTGCAGAAGTGTGGGGCTCTGTCTTTTGATGAAGCTTCTGCAGGCTTGTATGAGGAAGGAGGAAGGTTATGGGCTGTACAGAGGAAAAAAATCTTCACTCCCAATCAATATTTGAGGTTTTCCTTTTGTTATTTTTTGGGGAAAAAACATGCTTCACACAAAAAAGAAAAAAGTAAAAACAAGTGGTCAATGATGAGACTCCAGCCATGTTTTTTAAGGATCTAATTTAATAAAAAGGATTGGTCAAAGGGAAATTTATTATTTATTTTTTTCTTGAAAACCTTTGTAGTCCAATACACAAACAAGTATTTATTTTAAGTTCGGGCCATTGTGTATGAAATAAATATCCCATTATTTACAATTTCAAGTAGTAACTATCACAGTACAGGTACATGTTAAGTATATGACTTAATAATAACCATGTGTGGTAAAAAAAAAAAAAAAATTGTCTAGCAACTACCTAAATGACCACAACTGGGTTTTTTTTTTTCTGGGGAGGAAATTTTAATAATTTTTAACCGTAATCAAGGTTACTATGAACTTTCTGACTTGTAACTAGTCATGATAAGACACCATTTTATTTCAGTTTGTAGTACTATGGAGATTACTTGTTTATAAGCTCTTGTCCATTACCTTACACCAGGACCAGGGCTAGGAATCCATGAATGTAGTTTCTCAGTACACCTTATAAAATGTAGGTGTTATTCATTGGCTTAAAAAAATAATAATATGCGCAAAAGTTCTTTGTGGCAATCAGGTGGTGTGGAGTACTTTCTTGGAAGTTGATCTCTCTCCAGCCTATTCTCATTATTATTATTATTATAATAATATACAGGTTTCAGCGTGTGGTCTAGGAACATCTGTTGTGATTGCAGGTACGTCTTCTCCGGCTATTACGCAATACCGCAGCGGAGTCTCCTCTTTGCTTTCGGTTGGCTTTCCCTGGACGAGTAATTCCCGCTATGGCCCGACCTGGAGCATTCTGAAGCTGCTGGAATACGCTCTGTTTGGCTACCTCTTTGTCTCCACAAGTGAAGGTTAATGCCACACCTTCATTGCTCTTCATGACTCGCGACGTCCCATCTGATGTACCCTCAAAACAGCGTCCGAGTGCTATCTCCTTAGCTGTGCGAGGATCTTGGTCAGTAACGGTGTAGATACCATAGTTGTGGCCCAGAGGGTCGAGTGGTGCAAGCATGGTAAACTCGTTGGTGTCATTGTTAACAGCCAGTGGAAGATGATTGACGAGATACTCTTGAAGCATGCTGTTGACGCTGTCTCTCTTGCAACTACCCTGTGGGATCACCTTCACCAGGGTGCGATCCACTCGGTCTTGGTCATAGAGCATGCCACTGCATTTGAACTCCAGACAGACTGCTGAGACACCAGACTGGTCCCTGTCTCGTATACTACGCATGTCACGGAGGCCATAAAGTTGGCCAGCTGTTCTAGGGTGGGTGCCTCCCATGTTGCGAGAACGGACATTGATTTCATGCGGGCTGTTGACTTTTATCTTAATATAGCAAGCTCTGTATTCTGTCGGCTTTGGCCACCAGCTCAAGTAGTCTTCTGTCCAACTCATTGGATTATCCTCGTTGAAAGGAACCGTGTTGTAGTCATAGCGATCTCCTTCTACTCTTGAAAAGCGGAAGTGAGGGGAATTAAATGGAGCTTCTTCACACTCCTTCAGTTTTTCAAACGGATAAATTGGACTATTTGCATCTTCGGGTCTGTTCGGGTTGGGTTTCGCTACGTTGATGCTGAACGCCGTCTTCTTGAGTCTTGGATCATCGTGATCAGTTCTTCTGTAGTTCAGCTTACTTAAGTAGGGTTCAGGGACACCAATAATGTTGGGATTTAATTTTGGTGCTGAAGCTACAGCTTCCAGTTCTTCCCCTCCAAGGTTTGCCATGACATAACCAGAATAAGCATCTGCTTTTTGGTCATCACAGAAGGCAGGTATACATGCTCCATTGGGACCGGTTATGACACTGTCAAATCTACCCCATGCCCGAGGGTTGCTGGAGTATCCAGCTGTAGGTTCCATATTAATCAGAGATACGACAACACCCTCAACCTGCTCACTTGGCATATATCGCTCACTACGGAAAGCACGGACTTTAACGTAGCATCTTCTGTTTTCAGGCACGTCCAAGTTAAACAACCTTCTTTCTCTGATTTCCATATTTCCTACAAGAAAAGTCCTTTCTTCTCGTTTCCGTCGTTGCTTTTTCTCCATTTGAAGCTGTCCTTCTTCTTCCCAAAGACCAGTCTCAGGGTTGAGGGACCACAATTTCATTGACTGCAGATGTTCTGGCATCTTTACTTGGGCAGCATCAAGCCGAACTTTTACTTTTCCAGCATTTAATGACTCACCATCTGCCTCATCCCTGAAATCCACTGAGAACATGCCATAGGTTCTCAAGGGGAGCATATCGCCTTCTGTTCCAACAAAGTTGAGATCGCTTTGAGCAGCCGCTGCTGTGGATACAACTCTGGGGTCCATGAAGGTAACGCTGGTTTTAACATTACCAACAAATACTTCTCCATTCTGCTTATAGAAGGAGTTTGGTGGAATTTCAATCTCAGCCATGGGTTCCTCTCCTTGTACTTCTCCAAGCTGTAGTTTGTTGGTGTCGGTTGAGCTTAAGGTAACTGGTGGCTTTTTCCTGAGCAATTTGATCTCATGGTACACGGCTCCACCTTTGTTGTTGAACAAAAGTACTTTGGTAGTGTTCACAAACTTTTGCATGTGGTCTACAAAAGTAAGAACAAGCCTTTCGGTATCTGTGGGAACCTGGATTGAGAACGTGCCCTGGTATCCTGTTCGGCTTATCCTGTAACCATCCTTGTAGATGTGCCCAAACCTTAAAGGCTCTCCTGTATCTGCTGCGATAGCACGCCCACGAACTATTGCCTTCGTTTCCACACATTTTTTGCAGCCACACTGGGTGACCACCATCGTAGGCAACTGGTAGTCTTTGCAAGTTATCTGTCTCTCTTCCAATTTGGACACCCCACAGCAGAAGGTTATAGAGTCTTTGCATCGAATACCTTTGTCTAGTTGCCCGGTGCATGTTCTCATGGGGCATCTTCCTACGTCATAATAAAACGAGTTTGTCTCGTTCTGGAAGCAGTCATGAGGCAGACGGATCATGTGGGGTTCTGGATTGGGATTGCATGAAGGCTCGGCTTGACCTTTAAGATAGAAAGAGATCCCAAAGTGACTAAGAGCAAGTGACACTTTTTTTTTCTTTATCTATTCCATAAAAGGCTCACCTATTACTGAAAGTATGGCTGGCTTGGATTTGATAGCACCATTCTCATTGCTGGCTCTGCAGTAGTATTCTCCAGCCTGATCCGTTCTTAGGTTCCTCAAAACCAAAGTCTCGTCATAAGGATGTACGCTCTTTTCGAGCAGAGTTCCATTGTGAAACCTGGAATTGGTCAGCATTTAGATGGTAAATGAGGAAATGAACTTGTTCACAGTAAAGCAAAGGTGTGGAGTATTACTCGTATATGTCTAAATGATATAGGAATGGAAAGATGTCAGGCCTCAAAGGTAAGTTTTTGCCTTTTTATAGATATTTTTCCTGAAACATTTTGCTGATATACGGTACATTTTAAGGTTAAAGACTCGCACATGATTTGGGTGTTTCTCCCTGGAGAAACCCTTAAGGATCCTTTGTATGTAGGTCACTTCTATAAACTGTTTTGTCATCGCACCCTTGAGGGTAACCATTTTCATTTGGAGTAGCTGGATGCCTGTTATTTTTGCAGGTAAAACTCTTCTTCAATTGTTAGTAGATCTAGTTTTGGAGAAGTGTTTCCTTTCTGAACCTTAAAGGGTTTCCCCTGAGAGCTAAAATGAAAAACCTAAATAAACGTTTTCCTTTTGGTGCTTTAAAGAACAAAAGGAATCGTTGGCAGATAAAGATGGAGTTCAGTTTGAAAAGAAAAACATCAAATCATTACTCCTTTAGCAACCTTCATACATTTGACCACATTACTGCAATGAAAATCTGGTTTGCATCTTACCACTGATACTCAGGTTCAGGTGTACCAGTAACCTTGCAGCAGAAGGCAGCTGTCTGACCCGTTCTCCTCGCTTTTGACTCTGGGTGTGTTTGCACATAAAGCTTTTCTAAAGAGAAAGATAAGTATATGGTGGGATTTAAATTTTTCTTCATATCAAGTGCCAAGTGTTTTTAATGAACATTAGGTTTAATTCTTACTCGCTCTTTCCAGTTTCACATGAAGTACAGTTGTAGACTCCGAGCTCAGGGGCATGACGATTTCCTGAGGCGTGTGGCCCTGCAGCCTGATCAGCAGCGTAGTGTTGCCGTCTGGGCAGATCCCTGGCACGCGGAAGTGTCCGTTGTGGTCAGATAGTGTGAAAAGTTTGGGGCTCGTGCCCGAAAGGAGAATGGCGACGCCAGGAGCTGGGAGACTGCCTGCTCTACGGACTGACCCAAGCACAGTGTGATCCTTACATAGGCAGGCATTGCAGTCGGTGTTCGCCTTCCCCATCACACACTGCAGACTACAACCTGAGTCAACATAAGAAAAGAAGACGATTAGACACCATGTATATAAATAAATGGTGGTGATTATGACTAAGGGCAACTAAAATTGCAGCTCCCTTAATTGTCTCGATGCTTCTTTCTCAGCATTACCTTCAGCTAATTAATTTATATAAATGTATTTGACTGGCCACAACAGAAGATGCAATGTTGATAAACTAGTTTTATAACACATGATTAGTTGCTAGGTCTATGCCGGACTATGCCCGTCTGCCTGTTGATGACCGCTGTCGTCATATGTTTTATTGTAATTGTCCTTGAAATGAAGGTTCCTCAAAGAGGTTCTATTAAACACTTGAAGGTTGACATGAACGACAGAAATGTGATTGCATCCATCCATTCATTCATTCATTCATTCATTCATTTAGGTATTGAATGTATATCTATTAGTCACATGTATCCATTCCCAAAGAAAAGCAGCATCACACCACCTGGACATCTGGGTCCTTTACACTGTCTGCGCTCCACTTTTACACCGTTACACTGCATGGCTTGGGTTGTGCACGTCCTGGAGCGGATCTGCGATGCAACCTGGCCACATTGTGCAGGACACAGGCTCCAGTCTGACCACTGACTCCACACTCCATGAGTTTCCGGCGCCATTTCTAAAAGTCATGGGGGTCTAATTAGGTTTTTATGATGATCATACATATGCAGAAATTGTCATAATGATTATTTTCATGAGCTTTTTCATGTCCTTATTAACATTTAAAAAAGGATTAAAATGTGTTCTTAACCTAGAATCTGTTGGAAAAATCTACCATCTAAAATCTTACCTCTTGGGCAAAGGAAGCGGACTGCATAATTAGAGCAGCTCTTCCCATCAGGTTGTTCTGAATTGATGCACCAGAAGCCCACGGCGGGTTCAGCGTGCACTCTCTCGCCGGTGCTGTGAGCCGGTATCCAGTCTGTAGTACGAGCTTCCAGCGCCCGCGGGGAATCACACACCCGAGCTCGGTAATAGAAACGAATCGCATCCAGCTGCTCATAATCTCCCTTCCCTCCAGGGTGATCCACGTTGAACCAAGTCGTCCACTCGTAGTCGTCTGAACAGATGGAGAACGCAGGCTTAGAGCCGAATCGCACATTCATTACTGGATCGTTTATTCTTTACAACAGTCTCAATGCTTAGGTTATTTCTATTCCAGCTCATCAATGATGACACAAATTAAAATCTTGGCTAAACAAAAGTTGGAACAGTTATCTTGATGACACGCTGTGTGAGTAAGCGGGATTGTTAGCGCTCTGAAATATTTTGTGTAATGATTATTAATACCTTCAGTGTGGAACACAGCTGGATTGTGTTTCATAGAGCTTCCTGATCCTGTAGAGAATGAAGGTCAGCATCTTAGTGACATTTACAGCTCAGTAATGAGAATAAAATAAACATACATTTATACACCAGCTTGGACATGATGCCTGGTGCGGTCAAGAACTAGTCTAGATCTCGAAGTTCCTTCCTCCGAATGCACAAGTTTGGCCTTTCAGTAAACTTTACATCTCTGCTTTGTAAAGTTTATAATTAAAAGATTCTTCTCAGTAACAGAGAGATGCTATGTTAAACTTTTACATGACAACTACAGACTTTTTTTTAATGCTATTTAAAACTAAACCTTTGTTTTGTCTCTATACTTGATTGTAAATTATTTCTGATTAATGTAAACAAAATTTTTTTAATGTAACCATTAATCACAAAAGTGGCACTTGCAGCCTGTTGCCTCCAAACTTTCAGTATTTATCTTTTGTTTCCTAGATTTTCTGAAGGAAGGAAGAATTATTCATTCCATCCATCCATTCAATCCATCTGAGAAAATCTATCTCAATTTATTCACGTTTATCAAACATAATTTTTCAAAGGAAAATAAACACCCATCTTATCTCACCATTATATCACGTACAAACAAACTCTCACTGTTTTTAAATGCATGAAAATGTTTTATACTTGAACCAAACAAATGATGTAAATGTTTAATCAAGATTTTTCCCCCCCCAACTCCTGTGTAATTCACATTCATCTGTTAGCGATCAGTCTCCTTCCTGAGCAAAGTTCTCACCGCTCGAGCTTGGCGAAGTCTCATTTTTACATGTTTTGATAATCATAAAACAACATTATATAGGCGTAATTCATGCAGTCGAACAGAATTTGACCTCTTATTATTCAGGCTTGCATGTGTTCCACGTTCATCACGCTGCCATGACTTGACCCAAGCGCTCGCAGGAGAGTGTGGACAATCGCTGACAGGTGGCTCGCAGCCTCTGGCTTACACGCATAACTTCTAATCAAGCTCAGTTGCTGAGAGCAAATCCAACAAGGAGGCTATTGATCATCTTTACAGAAGAGTGAAATTCATGAGGTTATGCAACCGAAAAACAGCAGCTGGTAAAGACTTATCACTTTCACTGTGGATAATTTCACATTAGAGCTATAAACTGGTGGCATTTGGCTTTTATCAAGTGGATCGAGTTTCCCTTCTGAGTGCTGTTCAGTCAGTCAGTAAATATTATAACTGGGTTAATGATAAAAAAAAAAAAAATGTCTGACTCACAAAATTATTCAGCTTGATTTTTGGTTGCTGGTTGAAATGTAGCCATTATTAATGCAGTGTAAAGGAAAAATAAGCTGGAGAAACAAACCTTGAGTGAAGGTGATGGAAATTCCAAAGAGGACGAGAAGAAGAAGAAAGACCCGTTTCAGCTTGTACGCCATCTCGAGCCGACCTTTCACCACAGGTGACGACCTTTCCCTCTTTTCACCCTAAATATTATCCTGATGCAGAACTTCTACAAGTCAGAGGAAAAAAAATAAAGCAGTTAATCAATGTACAAGGAGAGAAGTTTTACTTGCGTCCCAAGAATAAACTTTTGACCCAAATTAGATTATGCAAGAAGAAATGGTGCAATTGGTGGGAAAAGGGTTGTAGTTTAGGTTTGGGGTGGGTTGAGGGTTGGAGTAAGTAAACAGAACTAATAGACATTTTTATGCTCCCATATCTCATCTGTAAGAACAATCAGTGTATATCAGGGGAACGTAAAAATGTAACGGTGCAACACAAATACTTTGCCAGGCAACAGAGGAAGTTTAAGCTTTGCAGTTTCCCAGATATTTTTAATTCAACAATGAAACAAATTAAACAAGAGATCCAACATGTTTTTGCCTTTCAGCACGACTTTAAATTGTAGGGAGGTTTTATTTATTTAAAACTCCATGTGATATTAAACAGTTAGTATCAGCTAAAACACAAATATCCACCTATTTAATAAAATTATGGGTAGACTGTAGATTTGATTCAACTCCATTTAGGGGCATTTCAGTATTTTAATTCAATAGCACTAATTCATGTTGTCTGATTTGGACAGCTATGTTTATTACAGATTTTAACATATTAAAAGCTCCTGAACGTATCTAATATGTATTGAATTGCTGCATAACTTTGTTGAGTTTGTAATCAATTGTGTAATCAATATTACACAAAAAACTTTTTTTCTGGCTGCCCCAGACTCCAGTCCAGCAGGGGGCATTATTGCACCAATTGCATTAATAATAATAATAATAATAATAATAATAATAATAATAATAATAATAATTTTACCATTTGTGAAGACGAAAGTGGTTTGCGTTTTCTGCAGAGACGCCAGCATATTTTTAAGGAAACTTTTGAAGTTTTTAAGTTCGTGTGTGTGTAATGGTGCAGACAACAAAAAACATCAGGACAACAAGCAGACATGCCTGTAGCTCATGTAACCATTCTCTGCAGCAGAGCTCAGTAAACCATGATGAGGAAGAGGTGAAGACCACATCAGGTTCCTCTCCTGTCAGCCAAGAGCAGGAACCTGATGCTACTCTGAGGACTGGATCACTGAAACCAGGTTACATTTTCCCCCCCAAACTTCAGGATCTAGTCTATAGTCACCCCCTCCCTCCCCAACCCCCCGCCCCAAACCGTGGCTTCAGTGTACCAATATATATTCTGCAAAAAAAAAAAAAAAACAAACAAACAAAAAGACTCAGAGATATAAAATATAGTATTTCTAAATTTTTATATATATATTCTGTTTTTACTTAAAACCTTAAATTCTTCAGATTTAAAAAGGTCAATTTATTATTAAGTTATTTAATAATTATTTAGTAACTTTAGTGAAACTACTGGCAGTGAAAAACAAGTTTTTTATTCAGTTGGGGGGAGTTAACACGACTCTCAAAATACTGTATAAAAAAAACATACAAGTAAAAATCACAAATTGTAGTAGCACTGAGTTGTATAGTGAAAATAAAAAGCAAAAATGATATAAGAATATAAATATAAGAATGGAAATATAAAGACGTCTCTCTTACCCAGCTCTTTGAATGCCGAAATGAAGACTTCTTCACCCGATTCGATATGTGAGAACAGCAGCTGAAACAGTATGTGTGTGTGTGTGTGTGTGTGTGTTCATGGCTTTCTGGTGACTCTTATATAGTGTGAGTATGACTTGTGGGCTCGGCTACATGCCACAGTCAGGAAACCAGATGACCGCATGAGGAAACCACAGAATCAAGTCCACCTCTCTCTCTCTCTCTCTCTCTCTCTCTCTCTCACACACACACACACACACACACACACACACACACACACACCGTGTTCTGCTGGCAGTAATTTATGGTGTAAAACATTATCTGTAAATCAGGTAATCAGGCTAACGATTCATCATTGTTAAAACACTCTGGAAAGATGATGAAGTGTTGCTTGAGATTTTATCCCCTGATGTTATGCAACATAAACAAAATGTCAAAAGAAAATCATTTCTCTAAAGCTGCACCAGAAAAATATTTAGATTCCCAGTCAGTCAGTCCGAAATGTGGATCTGATTACGGCCTTATTGATGAAAGCGTGAGATTTTTAATGCCATCACAGACAATCTGGGAGGCGACGCCTTGTACATTTTTACATCTACAGTATATTGTTTATCAAAAGCAATAATGTGTGTGAAAAGAAATTCAGGTATAAGTTAATAAGGTTTGACTTGATAAACATAAGCCGTGACTTAAGGTCTCCTTTTACTTGAGACATTAACACCAGACGCTGGAATTTCAAAGGTTTTCTCCAAATGACGAGCTACAGCTTGAAAACCACTATACGAATGATTGTGCAATCACTTTTATTCTCAGTACTTCTGTGGATATTCGCCATGTCATCATGTGTCACATATGGAAGAAAAAACATATGATATGCTAACTAGGCTAAATCTTTATCTTCTGCAATGTCAGATTGAAGACGAAGCAGCTTTACAGAAATTTGTATGAATTGTGAAAATTGTGTATAAATCATATAATATAACAGTATGATTGAATATAACAGTCCTATGCGGTACTGTAGATAGAGGTCATGTGACTTTTCACATCTTTTCATACCACTTATTCAGCCGAGTGCCACTAATATGAGGCCCGTCACTCGCTCATTTTTGGCTGACAGTATCTATAAACTATGGAATAGAACATGGGTGACATAAGGAAAAGAACCAGACAAACATCCGTCAACCAAGCAACAACCGAAAAAAGGGAAAATTGTTGTTGGACATATTGATTGTGTGCTTCGAAACAGCTGATGACAGACTCAACAAGTAACGTCAGTCAATTTCATAACTCT
The DNA here is from genome assembly GCA_030014305.1 of Clarias laeviceps. Taxonomy (NCBI): domain Eukaryota; kingdom Metazoa; phylum Chordata; class Actinopteri; order Siluriformes; family Clariidae; genus Clarias; species Clarias laeviceps. The sequence goes on along the minus strand of JAQMYJ010000023.1, from coordinate 2,879,035 downwards.
ATGAAAGACGTCTCTTGGCAGTTTATCTTCCGATTCCAGACGACTCCTCGATTTTTAACAGTCAGATGTTGTTTTGACACAAGTGTTGCTTTTACTTCACTGACTGGCCAAAAAAAAAAAATTTGATGGTTCAGAAATGGCAAATGTGTTTTTTTTCCCAGGCAGTGTGTAATTAATAACTAGATTTTCTTTGTTTATAGAATTGTTGACATTTGTTTAAAAAGATTTCTGTGGCCAATTTAAGAAAGTTTTAAAGTTCAAATACATGACAAAAAGAACAATGTCATCTGGAAAACCTGAAAGATTTCCGATCATTTTAAACACTTTGAACCACCATCACCAAACTAAGCAGTATAGATTAAATACACAGAGTAACAAGTCACAAATTCGAGACTACACTGTTAATACTGATCAGGGCATTTTTATTTTAGTGCTGAGAGTCAAAGAAAAAATATACACCTGATGTAAAATAGCGTCTGCTCTGTGGATCATCCAGGGGATTTGCATCCTCTGGTACTTTTGTCATCACTTCATACAGTTTATACAAGGAATAAAACAGTTAAGACGTGCTTTTGTAGGAAAATAATCGGAACAGTGTCTCTGCTTCATCACACCAGTCTGTTGTTGATTTTCATTGTGGATTTCCGGAAATCAAAAATCTGTGAAAACTTTCCCAAATGCATTTAAGTTCCTAGGTGTCCACATCCCTAAGGATCTTTCCAGGCATCATAAAACTTTACTTCTAGTTAGAAAAGTGCAACAGGGGACACAGAAAGCTCATCTGTCCCTCCAGATACTAGAAAACATTTATTCTTGCACCAACTCTATCATCGTCTGGTATGGAGGCTCTATGGGGTCAGAAAGGAGAGCCCTAGAAAGGGTGGTATAACCTGCCCAGCACATCATTGGCACCCAACTACCAGCCATTGAACACCTTTGCCCTAGTAGATCTATTCACAGAACACACAGAATCATCTGGGGCTCCTCCTGGTCCAGCTTCTTTCCCACAACCAGCACACTGCTAAACTCTACACTATACCATTAAACCAAAGTATATATACTGTATATCATATCCATCCTGCTCAATATTATAGACAGCATGTTCCTATAACAGCACATCCTAAAGTGGTTGAATGTTCAGCATTTTCCATTTGTTGATAAAGCTTAAACCACAGTTTAGCAGAAATTGAACATGAAAAAACCTTAATCAAGCTGCCTTTTAATTATATATATATTATTATGCCTTTTATTAATCAAGCTACAAATTATACAAATACAAAAATATATATCTTTTTAATGATCGTGCAAAAACATGTTCGACATTAGCAGTGAGAGTTCAAAGTGAACCTGCATTCTGTTTATCTGTGTTTCTGCATTCTGTTTATCTGTTTATGTGTGTTTGTCACTGGTAATCACTCTGCAAATGTGTTCTATAAAAACTAGATTAGAAACACTTTTGCTAGCCTCAGTCGCTCGTTGCATCAGTAGCTTTAAAGATCACCCTTGGCGCCTTGTTGGGTTGGTTTATTAGGAATACGGATATAAAAACCCCACCAGATGGTGAGCAGAGGTGGCCATAGGCTCTTCTTAAAAATGTTCTTCATGGTGTTAAAGTGTCCGAGACCAAACTAAGCATCCGACAGGCCTCCAAGCCACCTGCCTTAACTTCAGCTCATCATGAGAATTAGAAGGCAGAGTTGCACAGCAGGATAAATGACAAACATCACACGCCATCAGCTACATCAGACCAGACCAAGATGTCTATCTGGGGGTTTTGTACGTTTTTGCTTGAGTTGTCAGTTGGGTAAATGCACAAAGATTTAGTGCTAGTGTAGTTTAACCTAGACATGATAGTTGTCAGACAATGCAAAAAAATTACAGAATACTAAAAACAAAAATAACCCTCATAACAATCTTTCTAAAAAAAAACTGCACACACTAATATTTTGTTCAATTTCCTTTAGCTTTGATTATAGCACACAGTTGTGGTGTCCAGTTCATGCATGATGGTGAATACTCAGGCTTATAGAACCACTCTTTCACCATCTGAGTCCTGGAATATGGCTGTTCCATGAGGAAAGAGAAAATCCATAGATGTGATGACCTGGTCATTCAGTACATTCAGGTCGTCAGCTGACTTCATTTTATTGCCCCATAATGTTACTGAGTCTGGACCTGAGCAACTGAACAACCCCAGATCATAACACTGTCTCCAGAGACTTGTACAGTGGACACTATGCATGATGGGAGCATCACTTCATGTGCTTCCCTTCTTACCCTGACACGCCCATCGCTCTGGAATAGGGTCAGTCTGGACTCATCAGGTCACATGACCTATTTCCATCACACCAAAGTCCATTTGCTCTTTATGTTTCCTAGGAAACTGAAGACACACAGCTGTTTAGTCCCAGTCCTGTGTGTTCTCATCACATTAGGTGTGTATATGGAAATTATCTTATTTTAACTATTAAACATAGCTCTGATTTCTGCTGTTAATGGTCAACAATGCAACTTCACCAAGCGTTTAAGTGATCCGTGATCATTCAATCACATTTCTTCTGTGAAGAAGTTCAGCACTATAATGTTTTGGACAGTTCTTAACCCAAGTCGAGCAATCTCTTTAGTTTTGATACAGGACAATAATTTGAAATCCTTCTGAAACTGTGACTTTCTTGTGTTGTAGAGAGATATCCTAACTAAGGGCAAATCTGAGATTATGAAATTATTATGAATATCTTAATGAATGTATAAATCTCTCTAGATGTCATTTTATTATGTCACTATTATTATGTCATTATTCTTTTCAAAACAAATACAGCCATCCTTTCAGAGCCAAGACAGTGTATTTCGGTTCATTCATTTCTTTTAAACACTTTTTGAGTCACATAAACACCAATTATTAGGTAACAATCACCTTCCATACACACAAACACACATAACACTAAATAAGCAAACGCTGATCAATTAGATTTGGCATAAAGGGAAAATAGTGTAAATTTGTACTGCATGTTCTTTTCAGCATTGTGAGTCAGATTGGAAAATAAAACGTTTATGGTGTGTACCAGACAGCGATTATTCCATTTCCTGCAGTGGTCATGTGGGGACGTCTGAGGTCATTAATTTTATAAAAGGATCAGGAAGTAGTTTGTGGTTGGAACTCGGAGTTCAGGAAAGGTGTTACACAGAGAGAGACTTTACAGGTAGATTTTAATACGAGAGAATCGCTTGAGAAACGGAGCTTTACTGCAGCAAACACATGGCAGACAAATACTCTAGCTTATGTGATCACCAAACCATGTTTTAGACTGTGTCTTTGTCTCCGTTATAATGGTACTGGACTTGTATAGTAGTGCACACGGTGGCGCTTTTACCACAAGCTTTACTCTTGGGCTCACGTTTCTGAATACAGTACATGCAAAATACCAAAATTTAACATTCTGTAAACCAGGGATCTTCAACTCTAGTCCTGGAGGTCCAGTGTCCAGCAAGGTTTATAATTCACCACCACAGATTAGTTGAATCATCTGTGTTTGACACTAGTCCTCCAGGACTGGAGTTGAACATCCTTGATGTAGACGTTTAGAATCCTGCCTAGCCATGCTGTCTACTCCTGCTTACAAAGTGCCACCTCTAGCCAAACAAAAAATAAATCATGGTTACTAAGCAACAAGCCATTTACACCAACACAAATAATAGCATTCATACCCGTTACGCTGTATGTAAACACCAGCATGGCAGCAAAAAAGCAAAGCCAGTCACGTGACTCCATCGTTTGATGTGCTTTTTTTTTTTTTTTTTACTCCTTTCAGCAAATTCATCCAAACAGTTCTTTCATTTCTCATAAAAATAACTCCAAGCTCGATGCAGAGTTTAACCAGTCAAAGCTTTCACGAGACATGTTGTCTAAATAGCTTTATAAACGAACAGTCTGCAGAAGTGATGAATTTTATTAAAAGCAAAGCTCTGGAATTAGCACCAGGGCCGAGATTAATGAATAACATTTTTCTCTCCTGAACATGTTTCTGTCCAATTCCCACCAGCAACCATCTGTGGAGGGTGAAGGTTAATTCATGCTTCCTTAGAGACGTATGGAGAGACAACTGCGTCTTTACAACCTGCTTGTGCATGCAGCATCGCAAAGTAGTGCTACACTCTTAGAAGAAAGTGTCCACTTCTGCACACGCATGAACACTCGGATACACCCAGAACTGGTCAGTGTGTTCGATCTCTTGGAGCGTTTTTATATTAGGCGCGGTTTATTTGTAGCGTCCCAGGAACGATTGCTGCCCCTCCTTACTCCGTTCTCAGGTACACTTGCCTATACAGTGAAACCTCGGATTGTGAGTAACGCGGTTTGCGTTTGTTACGCAAGACGAGCAAAGATTTTTAATAAATTTTGACTTGAGAAACGAACAAGTCTTGGTTTACGAGTACCGAGTATCATGTATCACGCATGCGCTTCTTGTTTTGACGCAGAGCGTCA
>JAQMYJ010000023.1:2858176-2868695 GCA_030014305.1 Clarias laeviceps | reverse complement strand
CGTCTCTTATGAAGTATATAAAAAGGAAATGTAATCCTATTTAAAGGCTTAAGAAAGATCTGTGATTCACACACAAAAAAAAATATATTCACCTTTAATGACACAAGACTGAACTATCTGGATTGAAATAACATTACGGTAGGGATTTATGTACCTAAAGCTTATGGCTTGGCCAGAGTTTGTGTTTTCCTCCTGGTCTGGCCGAGGTTGAACTGAGAAATGAGAGAACGTTCATTTGACCACATACAGATTTTGTCTGTGATGCTTTGTGTGAACTCTTACAGGTTTGCATTTGTTACAACATAGTGCAATGAGCAGGACTGTAAAACAGCCACAACATTAACACCACCAAGTGAATTGAATGCCATTGATTATAAATTATATACTGGTTAAACTGGTGACATTAAATTAATGCCTGCGGGGACCAAAGACCAGCCCGTTTGGTCAATGATGAAAAAGTCAGTCTGGCTCTAATGATGCAGCACCAGACACCACAGGACACCCCGGTGGAGGTCTGGTGGAGTCATGGCCCAGGGGACAGAGCTCTCCCAGTAGGGGACCTACACAATATTGGGCTTAATGTTTCGGCCAATCGGTGTGTATACCAGGGATAAGAAAAAAAATTAATGGCATTCTCTTAATCTCTTTTTAGATTTTGATTCTTACAAACTATTTAAAGGCTGATTTCTAACAATACAACCTGGCTTGAACATCAAACATTGCACATTTCAGTATTAAGAAAAGTCATGACTGTTTGTCCTTTCGCTGTGTCAATTCTCCAAGAAGTGAGTCAAATTTTCAGCTTGCAGGTTTTCAGCTGTGTGCACGCGAGCCATGTTACACAAACATTGAGCCAAAGATGTCACTCAACATTGAGCATTTTAACGCTGCACCAAGACAACAAATTTTTCAAATAAATAAAAGGCGATGAAAGAAAAACCCAACGCAACAGGGCGGAGAGGCGTCCAACAAGCAAATGTATCATTAACAAAATATCTTATATAATGTTGGGTAATAATTAACTCAGTGAAAAGTTGAATAAAATGTGTATCGTGTCACTTCATTAGTCTTGTGTTTCCAGTATGACGTGCTAGGATACAGCAGGGGAGAGGACACGTGTACACTGGCCATAAAATAAGAAGGCAGAAGCTCTTTAATGGTCATGTTGAGGGTCCCATGAGTGCTTATTTGTACATACAAGACCTCATATAAAAAAGGTTTATAATGATTACTGGTGTGAGTTAGTGTGTTGTGCTTGTGTCGTCATTTAAGTTATAGAAAAAAATATAATATTGAGAAATTTTGCCTATTATGGTTTTGCTCACTGTCTCATAATTGTATAAGTTAAAGAGCACCAAAATTACCATCAAAACATCCATTTAATAAATAAAAATAATAAAAAAGCCATCTAATTGCTCAGACTCACTCTTGCTTAGTGTAGATTCCATTATACACTAGTATCATGATTTGGTGCAAAAAAACAAACACTTTAGACCAAAACTGCATATAATATCAGGAAGAAAGGGGTCATTGAGGACAGGACAATAATCATACCTCATAATCTCTGTCTCTGTGGTTGTGTGTGATCATAACCCTTCTGCTCTCCGCACCTTCCTGATGCTCTATTTCTGGTTGGAGGAGTTTGCATCATCTGAAAACACTCGGTTAGTCTAAGTGGTTCCATTTAGAAACAAATTGCTGTAAAAAGGTCTGCACTCAAGTTTCCATCACTGAACAGCTGACAATGTTCCTTCAAGGTTTCTTCATGTCTCAAGTGGTTTTCCTTACCATTGAGATCAATTGTTTTTATATACACTGTATTGACAAAAGTTTTAACAGCGTCCACTCTTCTCAGAAGGCTGTGCATAAGACTATGGAGTGTTTCTGTGTTTCTGTGGGAATTCGTGTCCATTCATTCTGTAGAGCGTTTATGAGGTCAGGCACTGATGTTGGACAAGAAAGCCTGGCTCACAATCTCCGTTGCAGTTCATCCCAAAGATGCTCGATGGGGTTGAGGTCAGGGCTCTATGTTCGGGCCGGTCGAGTTCTTCTACACCAAACTCATTAACCCATGTCTTTATAGCCCTTGTCCTTTATAGCATTGTCCAAGATGTCTTGTTATGCTGAAGCATTAAGATTGACCTTCACCGCAGATAAGGGGCCTGATTGATTGAAACACCTGAATTCAATAATTAAGAGGTTTGTCCCAATACTTTTGTCTATATAGTGTAAATAAATCTCTAAATAAACTCCTCCAGAGGTCAGTTTTGGTCTCGCTTTCCTAGGAAAGTCTTCATGAGAGCCAGTTTCATCATGGTGCTTGATGGGTTTTGCAAATGCACTCGACACAATACTGTTCCAGAATGGCTGACCTTCATGTCTTAAAATAACAACTGACTGTTGTTGTTGTTGCTTAAAATAATAAAACTCCTTCCAATGTCGTGAGAAAGTATTTGCCCCTTCCTAATTTTTTTCCCATATTTGTCACACTTAAATGATTCAGATCATCAAAGAATTTTAATATTACACAAAGATAACCAGAGTAAATAAAAAATACAGTTTTTAAATGATGATTTCATTTATTAATTGAAAAAAAGCTGTCCAAACCTGCCTGGCCCCCCTAAACTTAATAACTGGTTGTGCCACGCCTGAAGGCAAAAACTGCAATCAAGCCTTTGTGATGAGTCTGGCAATGAGTCTTTCACATCACTGTGGAGGAATTTTGGCCCGCTCTTCTCTGCAGAATTGTTTTAATTCAGCCACATAGGTGGGTTTTTGAGCATGAACGGCCTGTTTAAGGATCTAAATCAGATTTCTTTTTTTTTTTTCATTTTTTATTTCTTTCTTCATTTATTTATTTTAAATCCATTCAGAGGTGGACTTGCTGTGTTTCAGATCAATGTCCTGCTGCATAACCCAAGCACGGTTAAGCTTGTCGTTACCATCTGATTGCCCGACATTCTTCCTCAGGATTTTCTAGTAGAGCGCAGAATTCATGGTTCAAGTCGTCTAGATCCTGAAACTGCAAAGCAGCCCCAAACTATCACACTATCACACAACTACCACCACCACCAAACCATGTTTGTAACAGGACGTACACTTTTCAAAAACTTACAAATTTTCTCTCATCAGTCACATTTTCACATAGGGCCAGGTAGGTTTGGAAAGATTTTTGGACAGATTTTTTTAAATGAATGAAATCATCGTTTAAAAAACTGCATTTTATATTTACTCGGTTCATCTATGTATAATATTAAAATTTGTTTGATGATTTAAGTTTGACAAATGTGACAAAAGTTTCACAACACTGTATTAAAGACATTTAAAAATACATTTATGCACTGATTAAGATCAGTGATTAGCTTTGTTTCTGGTGCACCTGAACTTTGGCCTGGTGTTGTATTATAAAATATTGGATTTAACATAAGATTTACATAACTTATGTGAAAACTTTAAATAAATACGGTGAAATCAAATAAATATTCGGAATAAAAAAAAAAAAAAAAAATACAAACAACAATAATCAAATGCCTAAAATATCCAAAATAAATCCCAAATTAGCTGGGCTTGTTCCGCATGTCCACACACCGCGCATACGCTCGGTGTGGGAACGCTTTTCTAACAGTGACGCTTTAAAGTTACACAAGCTTGCTGAATGACCCATGAGATTGAAAACATGTGGCCTGGAAGATGGATGAGACGTGCACTGCCCAGTCTGTGAGACGAGGCCTTCCATTTTCTCTCTCTCTCTTTTTCTTGTGCTCCCTTTGAGAGGGTCAGAATAGGGTGAATGAGAACGTTAAGAAGGCTTTTTATTCTAAAAATGCTGTTCATGTATTGAAGTGTAGTGCATTAGAAACTGCACACTAATTAGAGATTCAGAGGGTGGGACGCATCTCTCTCCCTCTCTCTCTCTCTCTCTCTCTGACCATTTGTCCCCTCTCTACATTCACTCCAAGCCAGTTACAAGCGAGTGGATGTGGATCAAAGAAACAGTTGTGAATCTGATTCAAACGATGACATCTATAAGTTACAGCAACAGTAAAGACAGAACCGGTTCTTGTGTCAGCGTTTCATGGGTCAGTGGTGAGTAACCCGGACGGCGCACTGACACTATGCATGGATAATCCTTTTATTCTCCATCTTCATTCTAACACGCTGAGAAGACGGCCGCGGATGGACGAGCTGCCGGCTCCCCGGTGAGGCAGGACCACGGAGAGCTTTCATTCCTTCGTGAAAAGGAGGAGAGAAAGAGTATGAGAGGCAAAAGATGTCTCTCTGGTCTAATCTATCTTTCCTCATCAATAAAACAATCCAGCAAGCGCTTCACAAAGATCTTCCCCAGGTTCCCAGGAGGGAACGACTCGTCTGATCAGAGGAGCTTTTCCCCGGATAAAGGCAAAGAATCTGTCCCAGATGTTGAGCTAAAGGATCCGCAAATGTTTAGTAATTATTAAATGCACTGATTTATATCGTTTATTCACTTTTTTAAAAAGCAGTTAAGATGTTAATGAACAACCCGATTTCTTGGATTAATTCTTCCCAGCATGATCTCACACACTCATACAAATTCTCACAAACCATTACACTGGTAAAAGACAGATTTAAAGTTTGTATTTTCATTCTTAAAAATATGTCTTATTTTCTGACCAGTTTTCATTTATTTATAATTGTTAACGTTTTTTATTTTGAAACTTAAAATTTTTTTTTGTAAAAGAATATTTCAGCAATTATTATGCGCAACAATGTATAAATTACTTTGACAGCAATACTTTACACAATGATTCATATCTAATTTTAAAAAAAATAAGCGCAAGGGGCGTTCACGTCAAAGTGGGACTTTTGATTGTGCAGAATAACAGAACACAGGTCTGAGAGTAAAAACTCCCTTTATTTCTCTATATAATCCCCTGCTACACTAATGTACTTATCCCAGTGTTCCACTAGTGCTTGGACACCATCAAGGTAGAAAGTTCTCTCTGGTATTTAACCACCAATAAACTTAAAAGGCAGAAAAGAAACTTGCAAAACATGGAAAATTCAAAACATGTAAAATAACATCAATAAAGAATTACAGAGTTTAACATTTGAAAGTTTATCTAAATAGTTTAAACAGTGTGACTGGCTTCAAGATCAAGAACTGACACATGGGTTCAATTAATTGTATTAAATCTCACAACTCTAATCATGAGCTGTGTTTTTTTTTTCTTTATGATTGCCTTCAGAAGAAGAATAAAGAGAGGATTGCGAGGGAAATGAATGTTTAGCGCTGCTATAACGTATGCAAAAACAGAAACAAAAGACTAATTATTCTTAACTTTGGAGGTAACAGTAGTTCTGGTTCAGCACCTTCCTGTTTATTATTTCATACAACTGCACAACACAAAGTGTTACATCATGCACCTTAGAGCAAACAACTGTTTCACAACTGCAACCATTTTATTCTTATTAGCATGTGTGTGTATGTGTGTGTGTGTGTGTGTGTGTGTGTGTGCATATGCACCAGGATGGACCTGTCTGTACGAGTGCTCCTTCACACATTTGCATCCCAGACATTCAATCTGCTCTACATCTGGCTTGTACAATAGTTTAATCCTCCTCTACTCTCCTCTCTCCCCTGACAAACAACTCAAACATATGACTCGAGAACATGTGTCTCAACCTCAGCTCTCCACTGAAGCAGCCCTGGTTGTGTGTGTGTGTGTGTGTGTGTCCTGTTTAAAAACAACAAAATAACTCCAACAGTATCACACTTAAAGCAATGCTACAATCACTTTAAAACATTACATCACTGTCTAGAACTCAGGCTAGCCCGACGTCTAGTTCCTTTCCTCGACTGCCGTCTACCAGCTCACCAGCTTATCGAAATGCAGTGGGAAAAACTGGAAAACTGCACATGGGGAACGCTGTGGTCGTGCCTCTCTCTCACAAATCAAACGTGCACAATCCTACAGTCTCAACAGATAAAGACGAGTGTGAGAGCAGGTTTATAAAAAACATCCACAGAGAAAAATCTGTTCTTTGTTTTGACTGATGATGATGTACCAAAGATTGACCAGTTGGGATCTTTCCAACAGGTTGACTCTGCACATGAGAGCTTCATACTGTATGAAGAGCCAAATCGAGCTGTTGAACAAGATAAGTGCAAATTCTGCACCATTGTAACCAACCATGTCTTTTATTTAAAACATCTTCTTAAATGTGAACTCCTGAACTCCTGAGAGAATGGAGTGAGGTGACATCGCTCGTTGAGTCAATGAATTGTTCAACCATTGGCATGATTATAAAGAACAAGAACAAGATCATGGAACATGTTAGTTTTATACTGTGTATAGTTAGTTGTGTTAGTATTCTAGTACTTAAACAATGTTTGTTGGACTTGTGAACAAATTGGACTTACGAACAAGCTCTCAGGATAAAACTTGTTCGTATGTAGGTTTGCATGTATGTAGGTGTCTTACTGTATAACCCTCTTAACTTCTATATCACTAGAGAAAATTCTATATTTCACTTTCTTTTAAATTTCATATTTAAGTTAATAAAAATTTCTTTTGAGAGTCTTTTGAGCATTCCTGGGTCAGAATCTCCAGTGAGTCTCCAGTGTCAAAATTTTGTAAAAGTCAAAGGTTAAAGCGATAAGTTTAGGGCATTGGAAATTCTTTGCAGCTTCTTTTAAGTTGGAGTAGCTTTTGGGGCATTGTGATTTTCAGTTTAATTCGATTCTATAGCTGTAACATGGCCGCCCGCGCGACAGACAAATCTGTGACTACGATGACTACGCAGATTTATATGCAGGCAGGTTGCTAGGCAACCCCTCCATGTTGGCAATCAAAGCTAATGTGCTACACCTGGCCAGTAGGTTACTTAAGCCCCCAGAAACCAGCGCACCATGTGCAAGCATTTAGACAGCAACAGGTCTGGGAGCATCGCTCCAGTATAGAAAAAGATAAAGAAAAGAGAAAAAAGAGAAAAAGAAAAGAGAAAACTGGAAAGAAAAGTGAAAAAAAGAGAAAAAGAAAAGAGAAAACTGGAAAGAAAAGTGAAAAAAGATGGGTTTAGGAGCACAAGTTTTAGGAGTTCTTTAGTAAGAGAATTAGTTGTACGAGTTACAAAGTGCCATTACCTTAGTGCTGTGACATGCTCACCCTAACCGATTAATCCCCGACAAAGTACACAATCACCCAACGTCCCAACGTTCCCCTCGAACTCTTGCATTGGGGCTCCCACCTCTACGTCCTCTGAAGTGCTCGGTAGAGGCTTCTTACAGACACTTTTGTGATCTGGGTGAATTCTGTTCATTACCGTCTTTAATGTTGGAGAAAATTGGAAAATTGGAGCATGTTCAATTTTCATGTTTCACTTGGAGCATGTTAAAAAATTCCGGGTTGCGTCACCTCTCATTATCGATTTTTAAGCATCGTTAAAAAGTTTTCAGTTGTCATCTATCCTTTAATGGAATGATATGAATATAATATGAATATTATATTGTTAACACCTCGGTAACAATTCGTAATATTCCGTAGCGTTGTTTTAATTTTGCTTCATGTAAGTTGTGACGGTATGGATTCATTATCAAATCTTTAGGGCTCGGTATAACTTCAATAAAGTCTTTAACGGCTCGCTTTTGAAAGGTTATCACGCTAACACTTCGTTATTGCTTCGTGTCAAAATGTACTGCGCTTGAAAAATTAATGAATTGGTACCGACCGCAACGACTTCAGAGACATCAGGAGAAATAATAAGACATCAGAAGAGGTCAGTAGCAAATTCAGCTGAATGGAAAGGCGATATTACATTCAAGCATTTTATCCTTGGAGAGAGTTGTAGAATTATCCATACCTTGACTTCAACCTTCAGCTTAGAAACTGACGCACTCGAGCATGATGACTTTATTCTTAGAAATGGTTCTAGATTTAGACAGAGATCCCCAATTTGTATATATTTCATCTATGTTTTTTCAAGAGTTTTCAGCCTGGACAATGCTATTAACTTCTGGAAAGGAAACTCTCTGTTTCAGGCTTCTACATCTACATTTTTTGTCAGATGTTAGAGTTATAAAGCTTTTTTTTTTCCAACTCCTGGAGCTTTAAACAGCACAGTAAGCTCGGTTTCCGTTTCCTGACATTTAATCACAGACAGACAATACCGCTAATGTTCTTTTATCACATGATATTTTCACATTCAACCAAAAGAAGTATAGAATCGTTCTTTTCTTTGACAATTACGATCATTTCACCATGCAAAGCCTGCAGGAACCGGGTCTTTGTAACATTCCTCACATAATCACACACACACTCACACATGGTCTGGTAAAACCATTAATGCCTCAGAGACATCTCTACTTCCTCTGGTCTGAACGTGTACACACACACACACACATTTCATGCATCTCATCTCCTACAGAACAGCGCGACACAAAAACCTCGAGCAAAAATCATGAGCCAGAACCCGACCAGGAACAAAGCATTTTACTGAGAGCCGTGTCTGTTTTTGAACTCCTCTATTTATTGTGTGATTTTATGAGAAAATACAGGACAGACTTTACACTGAGTGCCAGTTACAGGATAGAGGAAGTTATAAAAAAACAAAACTGCATAATATATATATTAAAGGCAAAATTCATATCCCAGTCACACTGTAAAATCAACCAGCAGTTAAACACACTTTAAACATCCACTTTTCAGTCTGTTTTATTTTTAAGTTGTTTTCATCTTTAAACTAACCTCTCTCTCTTTCTTGCTCTAGCTCAGTGGTTAAGGCATTAGACTATGGTTCAGAAGGTCCCAGGTTCAAACCCCACAACCACCAAGTTACCACTGTTGGGCCCTTAAGCAAGACACACAAGCACACACACACGCACAATGGACATTTGGGAACACTAATTGCACTACTCTGAATGTCTTTGGACGTGTACCTGAAGGAAACCCAGCGAACATGGGAAGAACATGCAAACTCCTCACCCAGACCTGAGGGGGGAATCGAACCCTTGCAAGGCCACAGTGCTAATTACTACAACATCGTCCCAAAAGATAGACAGTTCATACCAAATTAGTACGATGCTTCATACCCGAGTACACTTGTGTATTTACACTCTATGAAACAGTAGGTGGCAGTATCCAACTAGTTGGTTTATGAGCCACCAATGAACAGAAAAAGTACAGAAATCCTCGCACTATTCCTAATACGGATAATTCGGGGGTGGGGAATATGTCAGAGAGAACCTCTTGCATTGCATTGCCTTTTTTTTTCATCAGCTAGGTCAGAGGATGAGATGTCAATGGTTTTAAACAGCTTTTTTTTTTGGCTTTTATGTCTGATTCGAGCCGTGTACTGTACAAGTACTGTGTCCAAAAACACCTTTTCAAGTGGACTCCAGCATGGTACACGATACAGAGTGTTCACATTATACAAATATACTGAGATATGGCCCTTCTCTGAGACCCTAGTGTGAAAGCACCCTTTAAACAACCAGCATTAATTCTACAGTAGTAGTAGTCGTCGTCTACAGTAAATAAATACATCTTTTTTTTTTTTTTGCAGTATTTACATTATAGTAAGCGATTAATTTCCATTCTGCAGCTCAGGGGGAATACATTTCTGAAATCCCAGCATATATCCCAAGGTACAAAAGTTTCCAAACATACCCAGATTAACTTTCACTTTTTTTAGACTTTAGACCGACGGGGACAAAAAATTCAGCATCAATTAAAACCTTCAAGGTCAGAATATTAACAGTTTGAGTCTTGAATGAACATGATGTCATAAAATCAGTCAAATTAAATTGGGGCACGGGTAGCTCAGTGGTTAACCCTGAACTGTTCAGATGTATAATGAGATAAAAAAAAATGTAAGTCACTCTGGATAAGAGCGTCTGCCAAATGCCTAAATGTAAATTGATTTTTATCTAATTAAAATCAATGTTTAATTGTTCAACCGGTTCTTGTTAGCGCAAACCTAGAAGAGAAGCTGGGAAACTTTTCTATGCTTTTCCTCCGCACTGCAAAAGAAATCCTGGGACCTGCTACATGTTTTGACAGGAAGTAAAATCTCCCCTGATTAACTGATGAGTTTTCCTGTCCTGTGATGGAGCTCAAGTCTAAAAACATCCCTGTGCTGGATCTTACAAACAGCTTTGAACTTTGAACACTGGAATTTATCTTATGTGTTATGTTTATTTTCTGTTTCCAGCAAATTCCTGCAAATTAAGTCCTGAATCTAATTTGCTAATTTGAGCCTGAGGTTAATGAAGTGGTGATATAAAACATGCACACAAAAACACCCACACACACCCACACACACAAAGGCATTGTGCTCACCTTACAGTATTCACAGTTAGAGGTCACTGTTGTCCTGCATTGACTGAAGCCACCACATACAGTATTGTTGTTCTAAACATTACAGACGTCACATGTGCAGCTCCCACAATAAATGAAAAGTGAAACAGCTGCATAGAGTCGTCACTCAGGGTTCACTGTATTGAGACTGTGTCTGTTCCCCGAGCTAAGCAAAAATGTAGAAA
>JAQMYJ010000023.1:2844243-2858076 GCA_030014305.1 Clarias laeviceps | reverse complement strand
TGATCATTCTGATTCTGATTCATACACATTCACATTCCATACAAACTTAAATAATTCTTTTGATTGTGTAAAGCTGCGTTGCGACAATGACAATTGTTAAAAGCTCTATACAAATAAAATTGAATTGAATTGAAACAGCACTGTATTAAAACTTCATAAAGCGTAATAGCTGAGAGACTTATGATGTCACAGAAGCCCAACAGGTAATGGCACCCTCCACAATCAGGTCATAATCACATCACTTCTGGTTGTGGTTCCTCTGATTCACAAGTCTACAGTAGCTCCTACAAGGTGTCTATAAGAACACCATTACTTTCGGACTTCCTACCTTCATTTTTCTCAGAGAGAGCTACAAGTCGTGCTTCAAGACTCCTTCAGCGGCTCAAGTGAGAGAGAGTCTCCAGAGCACTGAATAATTAATACGTCATCTCCTCACACTAAACAGGCACTAAAATAAATAATTCACTTTCCATTTAGTGTTCTAAATGCATCAGTCCCAGCCTGAATAATTACAGATCATTAAAGCTACATTCATGACTAATCCGTTTTTATTTTTCCTTCAAACTGGGAGGAAACCAAACTGACTGAGCTCGTACTATTTTTAAACCTCTCACTGCCACATCTGTGTCTAGAACATCGGGAATTAACACTCGAGAGCCAGATGTTTAGTTTATACCCAATAAATGCCCAATAGTACTGATGACATACAGTGCTGTGAAAAAGTATTTGCCCTTTTCTAATAACATGTTTTTGTATATTTGTGGCACTTAAATGATTCAGATCATTGTACGACACGGTGGTGTAGTGGTTAGCGCTGTGGCCTCGCACCTCCAGGGTCAAGGGTCCCAGTCTGTGTGCATGGAGTTTACATGTTCTCCTCCTGCTTGGTGGGTTTCCTTCGGGTGCTCCAGTGTCCTCCCACAGTCCAAAGACATGCAGGTTAGGTTAATTGGCATTCCGAAATTGCTTGTGTGTGTGTGAGAGAGAGTGTGTGTGTGTGGCCTGCTATGGACTGCCACCTAGTCCAGTGTACCATGAGCCCTAAATCTCCTGGTATAGGTTTCAGGCCTCCCACAACCTTGTATACATGATAAGTGCTATAGAATACTTAATTACTTGACCTAAATGGCCCTATGTGGAAAAAGTAATTGTCCCCTCCCCCATTACTAAATCATGAATGAACCGTGATTAACCAAATTTTTTTTTGGAAAAGCCCAGTTAAATTTTACTTGCCACACCCAGGCGTGATTACTGCCAGACCTGCTGAATCAAGAAAGCGCTTAAATATAACCTGTCTGACAAAGTTAAGCATGCTAAAATCTCCCAAAGCAACACATCATGCCAGGATTATGAAGGGGCAAATACTTTTCAACAGCACTGTATGATGATGTATCTTGAAGACAAGAGCTTTATGTTGATTTCAGAAACCATGTCGAATTTGAAGAAACCTGTTCATCCTGAATCCATTCAACAGTCACATTGATGGCAAACAAGGAAAGATGATGAATTACTGTAGCTACACAATATGTCTGCATATAATTATCAAGATAAGATAAGTATATAAGTACAGTAGTCCCTAATTATTACTTACTAAAGTAATGCTGTGATTTTTGCGATTTTTTATTTTATTTGAACCAACAGCACTAACACTGATTGTCTGATTTGTCTCAAGCGGTTTTATACGTCTTATTTTTTATATAATAACTTACAGGTTTTGAAGTAGGTTGTGGGCGGGGCCTGGAGCCTATCCCATGGTACTTAAGGCATGAGGCGGGGTGCACCCTGGACGGGGTGCCAACATATTGCAGGGCACACACACACAGACACACTTCGGGCAATTTGGGAACTTCAGTTAGCCTAATCTTCATGTCTTTAGACTGTGGGATAAAACCAGAGAAGCCAGAGGAAACCCACCAAAAACAGGGAGAATATCAAATTCCATGCATACAGACCCAAAGCAGGAATCAAACCAAGTCCCTGGTGGTGCAAGGCCACAATGCTAACATCTAAGCCACCGTGCCAACCTTGAAGTATTACAAACTACTAAAAGTATCTACTGAACACTGAAATGCTGAGCAACTCATGTTGACTGTTTAAATGTCATGTCATGTACAGTGGTTACTCATGCGGTATTCTGGTTTTACCGCCACGCCTCACGGTGGCGACATTTGGGGTTGTGTGTTTGCTGGTTTCTACCGCTGAGTGGCGCTATATAACTATAGACTGACGCCTCGGGCATCAGTTCATTCTCTCAAGGAGTAATGTGACGCGCTCCTTTAGAGCTGCATGTAAAAAATCAAGTGTGAATCAAAGCGATTTTTTTTTTCCTGCTCCACACTCCATTACACTGGTTGGCAGTAGGGCACCACCCATAAACTCAAAAGAAGAAGCAATACTCTTGTAAAAGTCGAGTATTTGCAGAAAATAAAAACGATTTCTATTTTCTTATAAAGCTGTGCAATTTTTTTAAGGAGCTCCTTTATTTTAGACAAGTTAAGCTTTTAAAGTTTACCTAAATTTTGAACAAAAGTGTGAACAATTCTGAATTGAAAACAGAAATAACTGACAGACAACAAAAGATCAATTAAATTGCATAATCGATTAAATCGCAGAGCTCTAATTATTAAATCCCACTGCTCTGCTAATGACCAAGTCTCCAAATCTCATCTAAAACCATCTTTTTAGCATCTCTATTTGAATGCAACAGCAACAATCTTATAGATTAATCTTACAGATTAAGATAAGAGCACCTTTTAAAATGAAGATGCTTCAAGCGCAGTACTTTTTACCCATACCTATGGGCCGATTTTTGTATTAGTTGTGTCCATCATCAGATCACGTCACACCAATCATCAGGTTTCTGCAGAATTTCTGTTTGGAATATCAGAAAAATAAAAGCTTTCCTAACACCATGATGTGTATATGATTATATAAAATCTAGACATTTCCAGATTTAGTGGCACAAAAATTTCAGCACAATGAATTTAACGCTGTAAAATATTTTACAGTGTGGTAGACAATACTGTACTGTAAAATCCTACATGGTATTAAACTTACAAATCCTCCTGTACATTCGCTAATTTAACTGTTTGCTAATTTAACTGACCCGATCACAGTGGCTTGTCAGTGCACACATGACCTTATGAACTACTTACCCTCCGTATTAACTCGCACTGAATAATAAAACCTTTCAAATCATTCGAAGCTCATGAAATATTCCATACACCACCACTCTTCTTCTCCAGTCCTCTGAACAGCAACTTTAAGACATACTTTGGAATGATATTAAGAATGTCATTGTCAGCGAGTCATTTATTTCATTATGTAACTGCAGACATCGAGACATTCCTACTGTAGTTTTACAAAATCTGTCAGCAAACGCAACAAATTCAGCGGCTCCGAGATGCCGAGCAGGACTAAACGGAACTATTCACAAAGCCCAGGGGTGAAAATGACACAAGGCTGAAGCATGATGTGTGGGTTGAGTTGGTGCACTTTGACACTTAACAGCGATGTAAGAGGCCGTCTGTAGCGTGTGCCGCGTGTATGCCGTCGCTCAGAACAGCGTGAGATTTCCACTTAGCGTGTTGTTATTAATAAACAGTGATTGTGTGCAAAGACGTATGTGGGTGTTGAAGCGACAAGAGGCATGTAGGAGGCCATGCTGAGTGGTATTATGAGGAAATCGAGATACCTGCTGTCCTCCTTATCACACCCACACATCATCGTCATCATCATCATCAGAAATGCCAGAACGTTCTTCAGACTTGAATGAGGTTAAAAGGTGGCCGCTGTTTTTTTTCCCCCCTCTTGCAGCTCAGAGATTATAGAACAGAATTTTTTTATTATTCTTTATTGTAAGAAAAATACCAGGGTTGAGAAGAACTGTGTAAGGGGTTATTTATGATGTTTGTATAAGTGACACCAATAGAAGAGGGATGGTGTCTTCTGTTTCGTCTTTTTTTAAATCTTGTGCTTTATAATATTTTTTTTTTATAGTTTTGGATATTTATAATTGCTTGAATTTCCACTGTACGGCACCTTGGACAGCACTTTAAATAAGTCATTAATTATGTTCTCCACTGCTTGGTTTAAAAAAAAAAAAAAACGTGTGTTAGAAGGGTCAAATTATTGGAGCTCATCAAGAAAAGAAAACAACTTTATTCACTCATCGTCTTATCCTGTGTTTAGGGTCACGGGGGGCCTGAAGTCTATGACAAGAGACTTGAAGCACAAGGCGGGGTACACTCTGGATAGGGTGCCAAGGCGGGAATCGAACCCGAACCCTGTAGGTGCAACGCGACCGTGCTAACCGCTAAGCCACAGTGCTACCAAAACAAATTTAGTGGAATACAAAATCATTTGAATTAGGATTAACCGCCTGTCCAACACATTATATAAAGACCTGGAAGGTGCTGAACGAGTACATTCACAGACGAAGTGTGGTCAGGGGAAAAAATCATGGATGAGCACTTAAACTCTGGGTGAAGTTGCACAAATTGTGGACCCAAAATAATTTTTTCAGAACACAATCCAGAACATAATCACTGACAGGTTGGTGTGATGCAGAGTTACTCTTATGACCGAACGCATTACATTTATGGCATTTGGCAGACGCCATTATCCAGAGTGACTTACATTTTTTCTCTCATTATAGACCTGAGCAGGTGAGGGTTAAGTGCCTTGCTCAAGGGACACTGTGTTCAACACTGTGGAACTTGGTGGTGTTGGGGTTTGATCCTAGACCGGTTCATCACTGTTCCAATCTCTTAACCACTGAGGTACCCCTGCCCCAGTATTACTGTATATCTCTCACACCACAGCAATTTCCCAATGGTGCTAAATTTATTAAGCACATAACATCGTTTTCTCTAAACTAAAACATTTTTTCTTATCACAACTTTTAATTATCTGACGATCATTCGAGTTACTGTGAATTTTAAACAAATGATTATGAAAAATAATTGAATAAATAAAACAATTGTTGTCATTTTGTATTATTTTTCCCCGCATACCTGGTGTAATTGCTGTGTAAAGGAATGCGCGTAAACCTTAAGTGTCTAATCACTTATAAGTATCCTAAGTATCTATTGAACACTGAAATGCTGTGTAACTTGTGTTAGCGAATTCTGACATTTAAAAATGAAATCGATTTCTATTTTCTTTTATAGCTGTGCGATATTTTAAAGGAACGTATTCATTTCATACAAGTTCACATTGGAACATTTACATAAATCATTTAAAAAGTGTGACTCACTTCTGAATTGAAAAGTCAGACAACAAAGAACTGAATAAGGTGCATACAGTAATCCAATTAAATCGCTGAGCTGTAATTATTAAATCCCACTGCTTTACTGATGACGCACCACCAAGTCTCCAAGTTTCATCTAAACCATCTTTTTAGCATCTCTTATTAAATGAAGTCTCTAAACAGCAACAATCTTAACTAGCATTGATTATGAAAAATAGGAATCCTGTATAAAGGAATGCACATACTGTAAAGTATAAGCGCCCTATGCGTCTGAGTATAATGCTGATAACTGCGCATTCTCACAACGTGGTTGTGTAACACAGGAGTCGATGTGTTCTGTTATATAATTTTCCTGAGGGGAAAAAGTCTGTTCCTGGATGTTAAACCCAACGAGTGCAAGAAGCATCGTATTGTGCAGTTAATCCGACTATTAATTTATTAGATTTATATAATAATTCTATTAATATTCCGTAATTTATTATATATTATTATTATGAATTAATTGATACTGGACTGGTTACTGAATCTCATCACTACCTTTAATGTTGTAAAACATTTCCAAAATGATAGAAAGATGTTGTTCTTATTCACATTATAGCAGCTATAAACTATCATCCCTAATCAGCCTTTTTTCCTCTCCGTCGAAATGAATAAACCACACCATGTTATTGAGACATTACAAAACGCTCAGCACTGAAGTCATTTCAGACAGAAAACATTATGTACAGCTACAGTATAACAGACTGTTCCAAAGACTTCTTTCAGAAAAGTTATGCAACTCCTCATGAAAGCACTAAAGTAACCGATTTAGATCTACTGGACTCCACTCGTGAATGTACTTTCCACGGATGCATACTAACCCTAGTTCTAAATTAGGAAGTGTGTGAGGCGCAGCTACTGTACAGTTAACACCTTCACCCCTCCGCTGTGCTTTGAGCAATGACGATAATGAACAGTTTCCCCGTGAGATGCCTAAAAGGAAGAGTATGAACCTGCACAGTAGTGTAGTGTACACATCACTTTTTCATCTGGTCAGGTTAAACCGGCGTTGATCCCCGCCAGCAGGTAGGCAGTTATCTGGAAAATAAGTTTTCCCTCCCCTCCGTGTGGTCCGCGGGCTCCTGGAGTCGCCCACTTACCCACTTCTGATTGAATTTGTCCTTTGAATCCACTCTTGTTGACCAATTGATGCCCAGGGAGTCCACGCTGTCATCTGTCACACAATTCTTTTACACACACACACACACACACACACACACACACACACACACACACACACACACACACACACAAAGACACTCCTATGAGCTATATAGGAGCTACATAGCTATATATAGCTGTCCGTGTCTCTACTGTTATCTGCTTATCTAATGAGGAAAGATCAACAGCTTACCTTTATACCCGACATAAATTTTTTCATCATATTCCGGCTAAATGTTTTACGCATGCTCACAGATCACTACTAATGCATTTATGTATTCATGGAGATTGAATATGTTGTATTCACACAATAAAATAATAACTATATTGTATAGATTGCAACAAATATTTTATTGTATGCGTCTTGAGATTTTTTTTTTTTTCTAAAATGCTAATTGAAATTTTAGACCATAATACTCTACTATTTGTAATGACAAATGATTTTTAATATTATAGCCTTCTGTGTTCATATTGCAGGATTATGAAATGGGAAAACTGCAGTTTCAGTAAGATGTTAATGCATGCGCAGATTAATCTATCAAAAGTAAGAAAGCACGTGTCTCTCACTCTCTCTCACACACACATCATTTAAATCGCAGCTCGGCAGCTATTTTCAAGCAGCAAAGTCACATGACTCCCTCATTTAATGCCTCTCCTTCTCCAGAAAATCCTCCATAATGTACAGTAACACCAAACTCAGGGCTCTGACGCACTCAGTAACCCTGTCCTGAACCACGCTGCTCCTCACACACTCCAGGTTTAGGTTTAAAAAAAAACAAAACCCTGCTAACAAGAACCAAACGATCAGGTGGCTAATTAACCTCTTCTCAGTCACATGATCAAGTTAGACTCATCCTATTGGATAAAAAAAAAGTACACTTTCCATATTTCTGTTATTTCAAACTCCACAATATAATCACAAAAATAATGCAATATTTAATGATGAAAACAGCTGAGTGTAAAGATGTATAATGTTTAATAAAAACTAAACCATAACCATGACGTAGATTTAATAAGTTCTAATGCGTAAAAAAGTTTGCATAGTTGGATGCTATGATTATATATATGTTTTGTGTTTGGTACATATTATATTTATTTGTCAGATTACTTTTAATTAGTGGTGTAAAAATGCCATAATAATCATATGATCATGATGTCGATTCACAAAGCTCACTTTTCATGTTGAACCATTTCCATGTTTAAAATGCTATAACTGTACACACTAAATAAATAACACACAAAACTAACTGGACCTAATGCCCAATAATATTCATGCTTTTACGCGGCCACACAAAATGTTAGGATTTTATGTGTTTTTTATGTGTTTTTTTTTTTTGTGTGTGTTTTGATATTTGTAAATATGTTACTTTTACCACATCTCCACCGTTCGGAAGAGCCCTAAACTGGAGTCTTTTTAACGATACACAACTGCTGAGAAGTCACAGGCCTTCACTTTGAGGATCTGCTATAATTTACACTTTCAAATAAATTTTTACAGAAGCAATCGATCTTCTGGACCGCGCTGTATATATCACCTGTGACAATGAGCACAGAGGCCAAGTTCAAACAAGAGGCCACGGAGGACATTTTAAATCTATTTTAGAGATTATAGTCCCTATTCTGTCAGGTTTCATTTTCTCTCTCTATCTGGAGTTTCTGTAACAAATGGCCTGTGAAACTTTAATCATCCCTCAATTCTTAATTTCTTACTTGCTAATCACTAAAGCATGTTATTAATTCCTGCTCCTTTCCGGCATTTTGTTTGGACCGTATTTGTTCTCATTTTTCTAATCGATCTTTTTTCTGATTTAGCAACTCAGCAGATCCAGGAATCAGAAATGGGTCAATTGATTTCCCAGACAGGCCCATGGTGGTGGATTGATTTCCCAGACAGGCCCATGTTCCCTGGTCCATGATCAATCAGGCAGCAGGGATCGACTAATCATGATGGATAATTATTGGAGATGGAGGCAGCTCTCGCTCGGACACGTGGATGTTAATGACTCGCTCTCTGCTTTCTCTGCGTTCGGTGCCAAAGACAACCAGAAAGGGGGGAAAACAAATAAAGAAACAATTTGGACAAACACAACAACATCCACCGTTCAATTATTTACTTCTGGAAGGTTGATGGACGGGTGCAGGTTTGCACTTTGGATCTTTTAGATCTTGGTTAGGTGTAAATAAATTTTTCTTATTTCAAGCTATTTTATTACTGCTCTCAGATGATAAAAACAAATAGCTTGATTTGCGCATAATCTGTAACTGTGTGGAAACGTCAAAATACAGGCGAGAGGTTGAGTATTTATGTGAGAAAGAGAGCTTTCCTTTCTGGCTTCCATATGAGTCTGAATCATTGGAACGGAGGGCAGAAGGTGAATTGATTGGCACATTGTCTTGTCCTCCGATACGTGTTTGATGAGGGATATATAGGAGAGACAGGAGATGGAAGTGTGTGTCTGTGTGAAAGAGAGAGAGAGAGAGTTAGACATTGATCCATCATCAAGAGATAAAGATGGAGGAAGGGCCAGAATATCTTCAGGCTAAGTCCTCTCATATTCCAGTATTTCTCATATTCTCATATTTGACATGACGACGCCATTTCATTTCCACCATGATAACATTTATATTTAAAAATGAATCAATAAAGTGTACATAACATAAGGTACATTTTCCTCCACATGTGAAGTGAATACTATTAGAAAACATATACCTTCAGTGGAGGACCTGTATCTCATTATATTTTTAGCATTTCATTAAAACAAATCATTTCTTATTACAAGAGAAACATTTAATTAGTGTCAGGAATCTCATTCATTTATCTTCCACAGCGCTTTATCCTCTACAGTACATGGTTTTGGGGGTTTGGGGTACGCCCTGGACAAGGTGGCAATTCAAGTCAGTTTCAGTAAAATTCTATTTGTATAGCACACAATTTCACAGTTGTCAGTGTCGCAAAGCAGTTTTACACAATCAAAAAGAAATTATGGAAGTTTGTATTAAATGTGATTGTGCATAAATTAAAATGATAAGATCGTCCCTGATGAGCAAGATGAAGGTGATGGCAACAGTGGCAAGGAAAAACTCCCAATCCATTGTGTGCGTGCACACACACACACACACACACACACACACACACACACACACACACTATGGGCAATTTGGGAACACCAATTACCCTAATCTGAATGTCTTTGGCCTGTGGGAGGAAACCAGTGTACCCAGAGGAAACCCACCAAGAATGATGAGAACATGCAAACTCCACACACACACACACACACACACCCCGAGGCGGGAATAAAAAAAAAATTAAAATCCGTTCTTCAATCCATTCATCTATACATACATCTATATATGTATTTATCCATCTATTCATTATACATCCCTACATACTTTACACATACTTATATTCATCTATTAATATATGTATAAAGTTCATCCATCCATCAATCTACTGTATACACCTACCCATCCATCTTCTTATCCGTCCGTATATCCAGCCATTAATCCATATACCATCCATCTAAATATCCATCCAACATTTCATCTATACATCCACTCATTTATCCATACATCCACCCATCCATTTAATTGATCTAATACATCTACTATATCCATCCATCAATTCAGTAATTCATCCAGTTATCTATCCATCAATTCATCCATCCATTCAGCCAGCAATGAATAATTATTCAACTGATTAACAGCACAGCTCTTAATGTTTGTACCTCAAGAAACTTGTCAGTTTCAGACCCTCTGAAGAAGAACCTCAGAAGCTCAGGTTCACTCTCCTGCATGGAGGACACTCTATATTATTATTGTTCCTGGCTACAAAAAAAGAAAAGAATAAAGACATGGCACAAAAAACAACGTTCTGAAAGCTGTTTGAAAGATGAAGTGAACACATTCCTGGCTCTCAATGATCATCAATCACTGAAAGCACAAAGAGAATGTGTGGCACCTGAGGCCATAGACCTGTTCCACAATCGCACAGCGTGATTGGACTCACCGGCAGGATTGAAGCGGCAGGTGATGGATGGGTTTATTCGATTTTCTAGGACGTCAACAGCTTCAGTCGAAATCTGAGCTTTGTTTTGTGGCCAGGAGATGTGTTTATCTGGAAATGCACAGAATTCAGTTTCATTGTATTTGGCATCTGAAATGAGGAAGGATAAATTATGTCTAATAAGAAATTCAGGATTCAGGAGTGTGTATTATTTGCTCTACCAAATGTTGAGTTTTAATAATGATGTAATGACACTCAATTAAAGACTTTCAGGTTCTTTAAATGTTCTTTAGATTAAACTGTCCCTATAAAGATCTTAAAAATAAATAAATAAATAAAACTCAATTTAGTAGTTTTGTTTTTAATTTAACAGACCTTAGAGACAATAATAAATACGCCACATGTTGCTTCTTGTTATGATTTCTATGGTAACAGCTCATTAACAGGGACTTGTATGGTGGACATCTTTCATTACATTAGGTTTATTTAGCATTTATGGAAGGAGTCTCCAGTGTCAGAGCGTTGTTTTTCAGTGTCCCAGGAACATGACTGTCTTATGTTCTATTAACTTATTAAAGAGGAAAAAAATTAAGGGGAATGTCTGTCTGTAGCTGCTATAACATAAGTGATAAGAACTATTTTTATTGATTGATTGATTGCAGATGTTCAACATGAAATGCAACTATAGGACATTATGCAAATGTATTCTTTGGCAAAATGCTGTGGCATGAGAGGAATAAAACAGAACATCCTGTTATTAATAAAATTGTAAGTCAACCTTACAATTGGGAGAGTAATTCTGCTCAATCACACCATCCTTACTAAATACCTCCTTATAATTGCAAGGCACAGTGACTTCTCAGAGCAAAAATCCAACAGCATTATGTCTAAATACAGTAAATCGGCATCACAAGCACTATTCAGTTTCCTAAATTAAACTCAAACAAGGATGAGAATAAGTCTGAAATCCAGTGTGATTGATTTCAGGAGTTGTGTTTAATATGATTAGAGTGAAATAATCTGTAAAGATAAACAGTGCAACACCATTCTGCTCTAGTGATTGCACTGCTGCATTAAACATGCAAAAGTTTGAATGTTTTGAGAGTTTAAAAAATTTGATTGTGGCTTCATCAGGCGGAAGACAGTATGAAGCACGGGGTGTGTAACCCAGTCGTCCAGCAGATGGTGATAGTCTTTTTGGCTGGTGTTTGTTTTTTCGGGACCTCTGGTCACTCCACATGAGTCAGACGTGACTCTCGGTTTAAGCCATGTGCACCTCCATCACCACCTCACCGGGCGCCGAAGGTTAAAAACACGACAGAAGGTTAAAGCCATGAACTGGCTTGCTGGCATTCATAAAGTGCAGAATGTGATGCTGAGGAATAATCTGTTCAGGTAATGTACACTGTCTGACCCCTGCTGATGGAAAATACACTACAGCCTTCATGATTCCACACACACACATGCATGCGCTCACACACACGCACACACGCACACACACTGTCTTGGTGGTGTGAATAACTTTTTAAAGGTTCTTTATCGATCCAGGGATAAATAAAATGTTTAAAGCAAAACTGATGCTTTAAACTCTGGCATGACCTTCACATAGACCTTTTTAAAAAATAAATGATGGTTTTCAACTTCTTGGCTGATATAAATCATCTAACAGAATCAATCCTGCTTGTCTTTTTTTGTGGCATCCACACTGTCACAGAAGTTTCATGGTGGATTCTTTTGTAAAGTTTTGTAAAAGAAACACTCAGACTCTTATGAAGATGAAAGATGAGAAGCTTCTTTTCGCCCGTGCTGTAGATTCATACAGCCAATCAGTGCCAACAGTGTCCGGTGATCATACAGAGTGACACGCCCCGAGCTTCGGCCTTTATTTGGGCAGATCTGTAAGAGTGCATGATTGCCACAAAAGGAACTGTAAGATTTTTTCTTACAGTAAGGTTTTTCTTTGTTTGAACATTTTTTTTTATGTTATGTTTGGTATCTGGAGGAAACACGACATGAAGCCTTGAAGCCAGTACTTGAAAAGCTTGATGAAAAGAATTTGTTGAATGTAGCTGTCTGTCTGCATTTATGTGCGTATAAAACTGTGAATAATATTGCACTTCACCCCACATTCTTCCTTTGTGACGCTTTGTGATAGAATACATTAACTACAGTTGCGCTGTGAAGAATTTAATAGATATTTCTTTTTAGGCTCACCTGGTCATTTGGCGCTTGTCCATAATTTGACCCAATTAAAAAAATTTTGCTGAAGCAGTGTGATGGAGACTACTAGTGATGGAGACATTTCTACAATACACGATGTGTATCAAAGTATATAGGGCTGCTTATAAACTGCTAGCAAAACACAAATTTAAAAAACAGGCCCTTTCTAAAATTCATTATTTTTACAATGATCAAATTTATAATTGTAGAACTGTTAGATTTTGCTTTAAAGAAAAACTGAAAAAACAAAACAAAACTGACAATTGAAAAAAAAAAATCAAATGAATTCTACTGTTAATAGATAAGTCCAATAATAATAATAATAATAATAAGAAGAAGAAGATGGATGTCCAGTACAAAACATTTAACGCTAAAAAGAATCCCCTAATCAGATAATATAATTGTGGTAACTAATATAATTACCTCTCCACAAAGGTATAATAGGACGCAGTATAATAACTTATATACCTGTACTGTAATAAAATTCATCATGATCTTGTATTACATCATCCACGTGAGGTCCTGCATATTTATACCTTGATACATCTTAAATGACTAGCCACGGTATCTTATTCTGAATATTTATTCCCAAAACAAGGCATGTGAAGGAAAACAAATTTCTTATATTCCACATCACACACACGCAGAGTTCACATGGGGATGATGAAACAATGTGCAATCATCTTTCATTTCTTTTTTGTTTGCCTCAGCTCTTCTCTCTCTCTCTCTGATTCTTTATTCTCATTTCTCCTAAAGACAAAAATCCAGCACCGTGTGTATAAAGATATTTTCTAAGCTTGTCCTTTAGCTGCACGTGCTCCCTGCGGATTTATTTCAGAAGGAAGAAATGCATGAATACGTTTCAATAAATTTAAAGGTTAGAGGATAATTCAGGTTTGAGATTCTGAGGATTTTTTACCCGTAAGCGTAACACAGAGGAGGGGAAGCCCTTCACCTTGATGGAGGTTATTTATATGTTCGGATAAAAAGGGATGAATTCATAATTTTATTCATTCACCTGCTGATTTTTATCACTTCATGATGGGTGCCAATATTATTTCCCTCTTCTCTCTCTCTCTGTTTACCATTGATCATAGTATTCTTCTTCACAGATTAGAAAATGTAGTAGGAATTAAGGGTACAGCCCTCTCCTGGCTCA
>JAQMYJ010000023.1:2826360-2836360 GCA_030014305.1 Clarias laeviceps | reverse complement strand
TTGCAATCCAACATTTTTTTTTATATATATATATATATATCCACTACCGTTCAAAAGTTTGGGGTCACTTGCAAATTTCTTTGTTTTTGTTTAGTGATTTATTTTCTACATTCTACAACAATACTGGGGATTTCAAAACTATAAAATAACACATATGGAATTAGGTAATTAATTTATTACACAGGGAGAACATATAGAAACACAAATCTGCAATGTTCCCAAACTAACACATGAAAATAAAAGAGAGCAGAAAGCAGAACTGGGAAAAAGAAGAAGAAAAAAAACATATGCAGGGAAATATATTGATTTGCACTTTGCTTTGTCTTTTGTTTGCTTAATCTCAAGAACTTTTTCTAAAGAATGGCAAAGAGCGAAGTACATGCAGTGAAACTAAAGCTTTAAAGAGACATAAACAACTGTACAAACCACACAAACTAGTGCATTTACACTGCACGGGTGTTGGGCAGAGCACAATGCAGAACTTTAACTAAGAAACTCTGATTTATTCATAAAGGTTTGTGAATGTAAAAATCTGTGCAAACTTTTAAAACACCCACGAAGATGACGAAGCATGTTCATGTCTTTCACATGAGCAAAATAATATCTGGTGCAAAACATGGGGTGAGGTTTATGCAAATCATTTAATACATTATTCATTTTATACATACCTTTTGAGAATTTGGAGAACATATTAGACCTTAAATTTGAAGAAGAAATTAGGTCACAATTTTGAGAATCTTTCTTAGATTCGATTTATTTGATTTGAAATGATTAAATGTCAGTTTTTTGTTTAAATAATGACTAGGGCTGTCAATATAATGCGTTAACGCATGTGATTGATCTAGAAATTTTAACGTTTAATATATATACAGTACAATTTTTTAACACAAATTAATCATATGACCCAGTTTGACCCTAATAGCATCCCATAATCGTAGCTCGGTTATGCGGCTGCATGTGATAACGGCACGTTCATAGAAAATGTCCTAAGGAAAAGATTTCTCAGTATCTATAAAGAAATAATGATTTTCCACTATCAGACACATTCTGGTTCTTACAGTATGATGATAATAAATGCTTATATTGTTCCTTCAAGGGGTGGAAATGACAGCAGTGACTGTGGTGAGAAGAAGAATATGAAACAATCAGAATAAAAAGTTAAAGAATCGTCTCTTGTGAATCCATTACCTGTTTTTCATGATGATATTTCATTTATTTTATATGCACTGTTAGGAATAAATGTTCGACTTCAGCAGTGTTCATGGATTTAGGTCATGCAGGACAGCAGAGGCTCAAAGTTATCACACTTGACCCTTGCTATAGGCTACGATTAGGTCTAGCTCAATTTAGCATAAAAGCCTCGACCTTGTGATGCTTCGTCCTGTCCGCTGCTCCCCTTCCACTGAAAATGTTCATATAACGAGCACTGGGGCAGCGTTAGTCCCTCCTCAATGGTTGTCTGTTTGCAGTTCCCATATTTTACCACTATGTGAGTAACTCTAGGGAGCTAAATGCACGTTATCTAGAAAAATGTGAAGGTTGTAAAAGTGTTAATGACTTCAAATCGATCATTGGTGTATTCGTATAATTTAAAAAGTGTAATGATTAATATTTGTTAAATTGCTAATATAAATTATGGGGACTGTATCACTTTCTCTCTGAATGAGGTTCTCGTTAAAGGCACAGTCGAGAACCCTTACATATGTGTCTTAATCAATAGTCTTACACACTCATGAATGTTGGAATAATATTCTGGTCTCTCTTGCTTTAGCTCTTCAACAGACTCATCTCTTTAACTGTCACAAAATATGACTTGATGTTTAATCATGTTTATTGTCTAAACGTGTTACAGCTAGCATGACCAATTCGTGCTCATAAAAATCTCAGCTGTTTGCAGTAAATCTCTAGACATCCACTAACCTAATTTCTTTTGAAAAAGAAAAAAAAATTCTGTTCATCTGGAAGAATGCTTTAAGGCTTTCCGTTTTTTTTTCCCTCCAAAATTAGAATGCACAAACATCACTGCGTTCATGTGGTTCAGTTTGTATTTTACTACATGATATCATTGCCGTGAGCTGAGAGCTTGATGTCTAGTGGAATTTCTTTACAAATATAGTACAAAAATAGCTAAGTTTTTGTACTACAGAAAAAGAAGAAGAAAATTTAACAGCATGTGACTCACTGAGTTTGTTAATAACTGATACTCACTCATCGTCTATACCGTTTTATCTAAGGATTCAGGGTCGCGGGTGGTCTGAAGCCTATCCCAGGAGACTTAGGGCACGAGGCAGGTACTCCCTGGACAGAGTGCCAATCCATCGCAGGGCACACACACACTCACACACTACGGTCAATTTGGGAACGCCAATTAGCCTAATCTGCATGTCTTTGGACTGCGAGAGGAAACTGGAGAACCCGGATGAAACCCACTAAGCACAGGGAGAACATGTAAACTCCATGCTGTCTGTCCACACGACCATGTGCTTGAGAATAAGAGAGAAACCGATCAAAACGATTGCATCCGTGTTAAATTTGATAATTATGAAGTAAATATTATGATGTCAAATTAAACACAGAGCTTGATAACAAACTGTTAGATGATTGGCTCGTTCTACTAAAGAGGCGAGATGTACATGATGCAGCCACCGTATTGAGGTTTAAATGGTATTTCTCACCAGTGCACTTGTGTCTCCTCACATCCCAGTCAGTACAACTTACTTGCTTAGTGACACCCAAACTGAGAAGAGGATAATCTGTGTGTTTAGCACCAGGTTCAGACACGACGCTGTGTTAAACCGTCTTTGAATGACAGCCCTCACAGAGCTCAGACGGCGACCCGCACAAAATGATGTTTGCTTTACAGAGCCGAATGGTTCTGAATGCTACGCGGTTGCCATGGTGGCGCCACTAACCCAACACTGCTACATGCTAATGGGGTCGTCGCTCAGTCATCCTCCCGATGGGAACTTCGGGGCAGAGAGAAACCCATCGAAAAATGAGCTATTCATGGTGGGTTGGCTGTTTGTTTAGGATGATAAAAGGCCATCGGGATGGACACTAATACCCTTTTTGTTTTTTTTTTAGAGATTATACAGATAAAACTGAAAAAAGAGTACAAAAAAGCGCCACTGGATTTCTCAGCGTAGTATCCCTCAAACAACATTGAGTCGCTCTGTATTTGTCTAAAGGACCTTCGGTTGGCACCTGCTGCCTGGTTAATCTTCTCCAAACAGAAAATAACTGAGAAGCTGAAACAAAACACGACCGTCAAAGATCACCAACAGGGCCATGGGATTAGAACCTGAAATCTGAATAAGCCGTGTTTTTCCTAGAGAGTGTGTCACTTCAAATCAGTACGAACATTTCTATCCTAATGATGATGACTCCGCCCCCGTTCACAATACACAGGAGTGTAATGTTGAATTTAATGTTGAATGTAATGTTGATGTAAATATGATATCTCCTTCAAAATCATCAAATCTCAATCCAGTTGAAAATTTTAGAGCGATGTGTTAATCAGAGCCAGCACGCTCTATCATCATCAAAACACCAATCTGATTAAGGAACATTGTTCATCACTCAGTATAGATATAGAGACTTGTACGATAAATGCCAAGGAGCATTAACGCTGTTTATGGTGGCCCACTTTGGATAAGCATCTAATTAAGATTTGTCACAAAGCAGAAACCAAAACGTTCAACTGTGTGTGCAGTCAGTGTAACAGTCCTGGAACAGTTCTTGCAAGAACAGTAGTGTCAAGTGCGTTTGCAAAACCCATCACAACTGGGTCTCATGAAGACCTTCCCAGGAAAGCAAGACCAAAATTTACCTCTGCTGCAGAGGAGACGTTCATTTAGAGTCACCAGCCTCAGAAATCACCAATTAACAAACAGCACCTCAGATTAGAGACGTTATGCAGTTATGAAGCGTGTCCAAACTTTTGACTGGTACTGTACACATTTTTTAAAAAGATTCAGACCATTTGCAGATGAAGAAACAAAGATTTGACAAAAATCAGGAAAGGTTGCAAAACTTTAAAAGGCCCACCACAGATGCCATTTTTTCATGTAAGTAAACGCAACAAGAGGCCCAAAGGTGGTGTTCCAGATGTTCGCAGCAGCTGTTTATCAACTTGGAAGGTTTCCTCTTGTCTATAAACAGAAACTAAACACTGCTTTAGGATTCTAATAATTTCTATAGACAACACAGTGTTTATACAGGTCCATTAGTGATGTTTGTGCATTATTTTGTTCCCGTGTGATTACTGTAATAATGTACAGTATATTTAATTAATCAAGCAGATTTTTCTTCAGATTTTTCAGATTGTTCAATGTTTCCTCAAGTCAGCGGTTCTCATATAACTGCATCTTTATATCATAAGCCAGTAAAAAGTAAAACATCCACGAATCATAATTCACAGCGACTGAGTGCCTGATCTACCAGCTATGATGTCATCACAGTAACGCAACGTGTCTTGTACATCTTGCGACTTCGAATAGTAGAGGGACTTTCTTATCATTTTGATTCATACACATTCACATTTCATACAAACTTCCATAATTTCTTTCGATTGTATAAAGCTGTTTTGCGACAATGACAATTGTTAAAAGCGCTATACAAATAAAATTTAATTAAAGCGAGAGAGAGAGAGAGAGAGAGAGAGAGAGAGAGACCATTTGTGTGATGTGTACACTGTAACCATGACAACCAGTCCAAACTAGTATTGGCTATCTAACTATTCCTAGATTGCATTCAAGATCTTATCAGTCATGAAGACAAACTTGACTGTATAATTAAAGAGAAATGTCACATCGTGTACTCGTGAATGTCATGTACTAGACACAGTTTTATTTTTAGCTACATCGCAATATTAGAAAATGTACGCTAAATAAAATAAGCACTATTTTCGATTCAAAGTGTCGTATACACAATCGTTCATTAACACCACTTGCATGTTACAGGAACTCAGCTGGGTGTTAGTGCCGGATTCCCCGTACAGTCCTGACCTCACACCAAGACATTTTCACATGTTTGGGGCATTGAAGATGCTCCTGTGAGGCCAGCATTTCAGATGTAAAGGAGAGAGTCCTGAGAAAACTTTCTACCTTGATGGTATCCAAACTCTAGTGAAACACTGGGAAAAGTATGTTAGTGTAGCAGGGGATTATATAGAGAAATATAGAGTTTTATACAGAAATACAGTATACAATCAAAAGTCCCACTTTGACTTGAATGCCCCTTTTGTAAAAATGTGTGACTCCACTGTTACTGGACATAAAATGTTTTATTTTTCCCCACTTCATGGCCTTTGAAGCTAAAGCTGAACTGGAGAGCTATCATGGTCCGTGTTGGCACTTCGTTATACAATAATATAATATCAGCAAAATTATACACACTAAAGCCATCTAGTATTGTGATATATTTTAGCAACATCGCTCACCCATAGCTGGACAAATATTTCCACAGGACCCTATGAAGTAAATCGTTGATGCTATTCACAGTGTGTAAGAACTAACAGTGTGTGTGTGTGTGTGTGTGTGTGTGTGTGTGAGTGTGTGTGTGTGTGTCACTCAGATGCAAATCCCTGACGCGAAACAAGTAATTGAGCAAGCTACTTTGCATTATTTTTTCCCAAGGTATCCTAACAATGGCCTCTGATTCCCTGGAGGTTACAGAAACCAAACTAGTGATGCGGATGAGTCATGTGTCAAGACAAACTGACAAGGCAAAACATATTTAGCATGAAACACAAGAAGTTTATTTGAATAGTGGTAAGAATGGATGAAATGATGCCAAGGGTGCAAATACTTTGTTTGCTGTGGATAAATGCATACAAAATTATTCAGTAACTCTGAAACATTATATTGCATTGACACTAACAAAACAAAACAAAAAAAAAGAAGGCAGAGGAGATAAAACAAGAATTTTAGCAGAAAACAGAGCAACAGTTTTGACCAACCAGAGATGTCAGGTTTTTAATGGTTTCAATGTAAATTCCCAGGTCAAAGTACAACTTAATAAAGTCAGAATTAAGCAGAAGTAATGAATAACAGAAACTAATGCCTCTCATGACACAGTTCCTGAATTTATTTTTTTATTTAACAAGATTTAATTAACAAGAGCATTTTATTCCAGATTTTTTGTTTACCACAAATAGAATACAAATACCCTTCATTCTTTAACCACACATAGATGTAACCTCTCACTCATTACTCACTCATTCTCTGTGACTCCTCCTCTAGTTTTTATCTCCTGTATTTTATACTATTAAAAAAAAATGTTAAACAAGTTGGAAAAGCCATTCTGGCAGAAAGTTGATTCTGATTGGTTGATCTGAGCTCCACCCAAAAGTCCCTGGTTGGAATACTCAGTACCCTAACAAGAAGAGTAATCAATTATGACTTGTCACTTGGCAAATGTAAATGTTTCACCACAATGTCTGGTGAAAAAGTCATTACTTCTTCACATCAAGTTCATCAAATACCACTTAATTATGATGTAACTAGCTGTGTAACAAATGGTGTTTTTGAGACAGAAACTGTACAAACTACCAAAAATATCTGGCACTAAAACAATCACAATCATAATTCTATAGGCAACAACCTGACTCCTTAGTTTGCTGTACAGTGTAACTACAGTCTACGCTGATAAATACAGGCAAAAAAAAACGTGAACTGGAACGTTCACGTCGCAACGGCGAACAGCACTTTTGGTCCTGGATTTATTTATTTATTTATTTACTTACTTATTTATATTTTTTCTCTGTGGCAACCAAATGTCCTGAGGGAGCCAGAGCAGCACCAAGCAAGAGACAAGAGCTTCATGTGAGCGAGAAGGAAAATCAGTGAGCGGTGATCGATCAGACGGCTTCGTCTGGCGCAGGGTCTGGTCTCGTCATACAGTGGAGTCAAATGCACGGTGTAATAGCTGTGATCCGTGATGCAAACAGGAAAATTTAACAGGAATAGGATTTAAGATGATGTGTGTGGCAGCCTGGGAAAACCCTCCACATGGTGAAATTTCAACGTTTTACTGTGTACAGTATAACTAAAATCTTTAAAATACGCTTTTCCTGGTGAGAAGTGAAGTTTTAGCATGTTAAAGTCTTTTTAAACTGTATTTAACAATGTCATTCTGTCTGCATCGTGTGTATTTCGACAGCTGGTACACTTACACACTGAGCTGTTGAGAATGATGTCTGCTTTTCTACAGCAGTAGTTAGAAAGTCTGATTCACTGTGTGAGGAAATCACACTCAGTTTTCAAGGTTGTAGATGTCTTTTACGTCCGTTAAACTAGCTCCATAGTGTGTTAAACTCTATTCTATATGATCTTTACAGAAAGCAAGAATTTAATGTAGCTCAAAGAAAAATATTCTTTGATTTTTGTTTTTTTGGTAAAAATAAATTAGCATTTTCTTCTTTTCTTTTTTTCAGCAGAAAATTTTGGTCAAATCTTGATTTTTAAGAATTTTTGGCTGGCTTCCGGAATCAAGCTTAGATTGAGGTTAAGCTGTAATTTCTTTTTTTTTTCTGACAAATGATAGTCTTTTCGCAGATCTTATACTTTGTGGTTCCTCTGTTACATAAGCTGTGTTTTTTTTTTTTTTTGGCTTATTGACAAACTTTGAGAAAATGTATTAAGAGGAACTAAGTTAATAACAGGGTACTTCCTGTTTCAATAAACATTAAATGTAAATATAAATTGATCAAAATGACAACATTCATTACTGACAATATAAAAAAGATAACTGTTGGTACAGTATATAAATGAAGACGGACATACAAAGTAGAAAATTAAAAATATATCATTGACATCTCTTTTTGGTCAAATTTGTTTTCCTCAAAAATAAGTTTTATCACTTTTCAGCATTCTTCCAAAAAGTTTGCCTAAAGGGTTTTCCCAGTCCACCATACTGTACAACTTGCTCCTTATTATAATTTTTTTTAGAAAGATACGTTTAGTGTTATAAATGTTAGAATAAAAAAAACGTGTCCTGGCGCTTTGTTTGAAAAGGACACAACAGATAAATTTCATGTAAAAATCTTTACTGGAAAATTGTTTGTACAGTAGTACATTTTCAGATAAAATCTGATTAAAAATGTTTGCATTTTAGTGACATGCCGCCCTTGCTAAGGAAACATTTAGCTTTTCCGTAATGTGAATTTACTGGCTTAAAATATGAACACATCCTTAGGATGTCCATGTCTTTAATATGCCCAGTGTTAATGTGTGTTTGCGGTGTGTGTTATGTATCTCTATTCATTCTCTCATATAGTGTTGGGGGGCGAGCTTTGCTTGGCATTTGATGGACGGATCACGCACTTCCTGTCTGCCCTGACAGGTCAAGCTGAATGGGTTTATTCATGGATTTATTCCTGATGGAACGATCGCCCGGTCACGTTGACGAGCTGCACGTGAACGGCGTATCAAAATCACGTTACTGACATCCTGCCATTTCACCGGGTCTCTCTTCCCGCCGTGATAAATCTGTGCTTGGCTTCCACTATAGATCTCTATATCTACACATTTATTATTAACCGCTCCCCACTGTTCCCATTGTCGGACAATACAACCACAGACGTCCACCACACGGATGTTTGTACATACATACAGTGTTCGTGTCTGGTATACAGTATCTCATCTTCTCTTCATAACACGGTGAATGGAATAAGAACTGATCCTGAAATTATTAGAAGTGCAATGCATCTCTAACAGTCTTTAGACGCAACTAAATTGTTCATAAAAAAATAAAAGTACAAAAAAAGACAGATAAACCCTACACAATGTGAAAAAGCAATGGCAGAATTTATAATGATGGCATCTGTAAAGTTGAATGAGGTACACATACCAAAATAAAAACTGAGAAAGAAACAGACAAAGCAAAAAAAAACAATAAAAAAAAGAAATATGTTTCATTATGAAAAACAAAGCACGACGACAACAACAGTGTTGTTATCTTGAGGTAGAACGTTGACTTCAACGTTTGGAAGTGCTATACGTTGGATATTTTTTCTCGTTTTTTCCCCCCCCCTTAAACGAGTGTAGATGAACGGTGGTTCTTGGTGTTTGAGGTAGGGCAGCACCCGTTCTTGTTTTCTGACCGAACACTCCGCTCAACACGTAAAGAAACCGAAACACACCGAACTGATGCAGAAAGAAACACAAAAACAAAATAATGCTTCATAAAACACATTCGTTCCGGCTGAGGTAGGTTTCTGTTGTAAACCCCAGGATTCGTAGGGGGATGCCGCCATGATTTAAAATCCGGAGGCTGTTTTAAACAAAAATATATTGATATTGTGGAAGAAAAACATCCTGAGATAATAGGAGCAGTTTCAAATCCCTGGAGAAAAGGCTGAAGTCTTCGCTGGATGGGGTTGTGAAATCATTGGCAGGCTGACAGCAGGCAGCAGGACTCTTCTTTTCACACACACACACACACACACACACAATAAAACCAAACCAAACAAATCAAAAAAAAAAAAAAAAAGTGTGTCTTTGTGCTGCTGGTTAAAAAAATAATCTCACTTTATTCCCCTTCCAATGATGAATTCAGTCCGTGGAAGAATAACGCTGTACTCCGTTATCGAGTCCAGCGAATTCCCTGTAAATGTGTGTATTTAACTAATAAACTCTATGCACAATGAAAATAAAACAACTGAAAATAGGATCTTTTTCAGTTGACCTGAGAGAGTGAGGAAATTTACTGAGTGGAATTTATTATTATATATATGTTTTTCGAACGATGTTTATCCTTCATCCGCCCGGACTTCAGGACGATAAGGTACCTGGGGTTCCTCCATCAGGCTGAAATCATCCAGAGGAAGCGTGGACATCTGAGTTTCATTTAGTGAACTGGAGGCTAGCAAGTTTTCCATCTAAAAAGAAAAAATTATTAATACGGAAGTGATGCATAGCTCAACATATACAAACCGGATTCCAAAAAAGTTGGGACACTAAACAAATTGTGAATAAAAACTGAATGCAATGATGTGGAG
>JAQMYJ010000023.1:2815259-2826260 GCA_030014305.1 Clarias laeviceps | reverse complement strand
ATCTCCACATCATTGCATTCAGTTTTTATTCACAATTTGTTTAGTGTCCCAACTTTTTTGGAATCCGGTTTGTACAACTGCATAACAAAATTATCAAATAAAAATGGGAAAAAATCGACAAACACCAAGACACAAGTAATCTAAAACGTACCATGTTACATAAAGAAAAAATATTTTAAATGTAGTCAAGATGAACTATAATACAGTACTACTTTATATTTAAGCAATATTAAACGTGAAGTTGTGCTGTTGTACTGAATAACACCACAGCTGTGATGTTGGCGAAGGCACGATGGCGCAGTCCAAGTACTGAAGATATCAAAGACATCCATATATACAGCACAACAGCATGACCTTGATTGTGATTAAGATTTTTTACAACTGTCCCACAAGCACCATTTATTATCAGTAGACAGCAGTTATTTTGCCTCGCCAACACATATCCTTCCGAGCCTGCCGGACCTAACTAAACCCCAACTGGAGGAGCTGGTTAGTGTAATTGAAAGTAGTTTTAAATTCTTACTGGTACTATGTAGACAAAGGGTATAGGAGAATAAACCATGGAGGTGGTGTACAGTCCTGAGATTCTTACGAGGTTTACTTTAGAATATCAGCTCTGTTAATTTCCCGTGTTCAGGGGTTAAATCCCAAATAGTGTTTAATTTAAATCTAGTATGCTACGTAGGGTGTATAATCCCTTGTCCCTCACACCAAGTAGTGCAATTGATCAGGATTTAGAAACCAATCGGCCAGGTCCCCCAAGCGTAAAGTAAATTACATGTCCTAGGCAATAAAGGCACCGCTTTCGAGTTATGAGGATCCGTTTAGTATCTGTGCCAAATCACGTTGCAGAGAGCTGGGTCTGTCGGAAAATGAGGTACATCACACTGATAAAAAATAAATAACACCTTCAAATAATCAGGTTTCTACAGCGGACACACTGATTCAGCGAAAAAACTACCTCTGTCTCTCTCTCTCGCTGAGGTATGCACAATTTTTCACAAGGGCTCACTAAACTTGTATCAAAATCAAGAGCTGGGTCTCCTGCCTTCTTTAAACTTTGGAAAAATGGAGAAGATTAGTCAAAGCATTTGGGAACTACTGTATGAAGCTTTGCTCTTCAATGAAATCCCTAGATATTTTTACCTATTGCTACAAAGACAGACTCTTGTAGTGGTGACAAAATCAAGATCATCTCTCTCTCACCATGTGTGTGGCATCGCCTGGACCTGAGACGAGTCTTTCCCTCTCATACGAGACGCCAATGCACTTCACACCGTTGCCAGCGATGCTGGACGCATGCAATCCGTTGAGGGGCAGAGCTCCCTGTGAAGATGAGGAAGACTCCAGAACCACAGCTGCTGCAGGGACGTTTGCGTCTCGTCCCACCTGAGGAGCAGCCTGAGCAGTCTTACACACCATTAACCTGCAGAGAATGAGAGAAGGACCGAGAGAGAGAGAGGGAGCGATAGAGAGAGGGAGAGAGAGAGAGAGAGGAGCTCAGAATACACATACAGTATAATACACAATATTTTTTTTTTGTAGTATAAATTTGCATTTAATAAAATTTCTGAGGAAAATGATATTGGCAATGATTTTATCTTATTTTCAACTTTACTACGCCTTTCCCTCATTTTTTTTTCACATACTAAACAAATACTAGCTACAGTACCATGTATACATGCAATATTTTCAAATAAA
This sequence comes from Clarias laeviceps, assembly GCA_030014305.1. Classification (NCBI taxonomy): domain Eukaryota; kingdom Metazoa; phylum Chordata; class Actinopteri; order Siluriformes; family Clariidae; genus Clarias; species Clarias laeviceps. The sequence continues at coordinate 2,824,559 of JAQMYJ010000023.1, read as the reverse complement.
AAAATATTTTTAAATTGTTTTAATTTTTAAAATTTGAGTTGTACTCTTTTTCCACTAACATTTCTGAGGAAAATGTTGATATTCTCAATGATTCTGTATTAATTCTGAAATAAATTGTTTCTTCCTAAACTAAATGCTAGCTAACCTGTATACATGATATACTCTGACATGATATACAAGAAATTCTTAAATAAATCAAATGTTTTTTTAAAAATGCTTTTTGGTTTTAATTTTTGTTGTACTAAATTTTAATAATAAATCCAATGAATGTTAATATTTACCTCAGGTTTGTCTTGTTTTTAATGTAATGTAAAACTAATGTACTGTTCATGCTAGCTAGTGAAACTGTGTAGTTCCACATCATGTATATTTTTTAAATGAATTGACCAGAATAATTTTTCAAATAAACAGTTTTCAATTTAGTTGTAACAAGTTTTTATCAACACACCTAAGCATTTACAGTACCACTGTCATGTGAAACTGTTTGTTAGCTATATAGCTAGCTAAATCACTAGCCTCTCTAGTTCATGGTCAGCATTAAAAATTTTCAGTTACCTAGCAACAATGCGTTCATACGTTCTGCCATTAACCTTTATTCCAAATGCTAGACAGCTAGCTAATGTGAGCTAGCTAACTACCGTGTGTGTGTGTGTGTGTGTGTGTGTGTATGCGTGTTTCCTCACCTTCCCCGGTAACTAAACATGAGAAAGAGGACGCAGAAGACAATGCAGGTGACTCCGATGTGGATGCCAATAATGATCCCGGTAGCAGAACTTTTATTCTGCTCTTCCTTGACACAGTCACATGGAGTGTTCGAGACTACACACACACACACACACACACACACAAACATTATAAGAAAGGACACGTCACAGCTTTTGTGCAAAATGCCCTGTCTCTGAAAACTTATATAAAATATAACAGCAATGTATATGCTTATGTAAGAGTGTGTGCGTGTGTATGTGGGTTAAACAGCCTACCTGACTTCTCCACTGACTCCTTCAGAGATACAAAGCGCAGAGTTGCATTTCCGTCTCCGTATTGATTAAATGCAAGAACCTTGATCTCATACACTGCTGCTGGATCTACAGAGAGAGAGAAAGAGAGAGAGAGAGAGAGAGAATAACAGATTAAAAGCAATTAGCAGACAAGCTAGACATTGCAAAAGGTCTAAATTAGATCTTCTTTGTGTGAATCTTACAGTGCGTGGGAGTGTATTTTATGGGTTATGTTTAAAATTTCGTATTCCATCTTGCAACCTTCCATCCAGCTTCTCCCCTGACTTTTTTATGATCTGACTCTGACTGTTTTCTGCTTCCATAAAAAGTAAATAAGCATCTCTTTAAAGAACCCATTTTCTTTATCCTGTAAGGCGACAGATACTCCATGACTTATGAAGGTTCGACTGACATTTTTAGCCTTTACGATTGTGCACTATGCAAGAAATAGCATTGATTAGAAACCATACTTCAAATTTTGAGTTGTGATTTTCTTCTTCCCTCCTTCGGTCTAATCAGAACCTAGAACTCAACAGCGCTCAACAAAAATTGCTGATTTATAATGAAGATTGATAATTAAAACCAACTAATTAAAAGAAATTAAAAGGTATAATAACATATAAACATAACTTTATATGAACTTCTGCTAACCTTAAACTCCTTAATGAGGTCATGGAAATACTTACAAGTTTGCATGCTGCTGTTTTTCAATTTGGAGGTATGCAAAAAAATCAAGGTGACAACCACTGTACCAACCAGGGAGGGAGAAGATTATCACATGTTTTCAAAGAGCTGCTCATGCAATGTTGGGGACAGTGTCGGAAGTCCACCCCTTATCCTTGTGTGAGCTTAAAAATGCCTATGATTGCCTAGCGTTCCTGTGATTAATGTGTGAATATGAATATGCCATCCCTCCCCCAAGAAAGCATGGTCAATCTCCCCCCACTACACTCTCGGTTCCGACACACAGTATAAAATGATAAAGAGAGCAGCAGTGTGACTGAGTTTATATTTAATATTCTCTTTAATTACTCACCCATCAGAGAGATGTTGTATTGTGTGACGTTGCGTAAAATGGTGACGGGACCCGTGTAGTGTATTTCATGGGCTTTGCGGTAATAAAGCTTAAAGCCGTCATGCTGTCCCATTTTAGTGGACGCCTCCCAGGCCACCTGCACCACGCTGGAGTTCACCATCTTAGTGTGAAGATATGGAGGAGCGGGCACTGCAGGAACGGGCAGAATGTCAGGTCAGGTAATAAAGTTGTTCATAAAGGAAATAAACACACAACGTAGAAGGTGTTGACCAACGTACAGTATAGTGAGAATAAAAACATCAATCTGATAACATAGAGATTTTGGTAACATTTAAAAAAAGTATACAGTTTCATTCAGTTTATTTTGTTAATGCTATTTAAGAAAAGTAATTATAATAAACTTCGACCTCATCCGCATAAACAATATTTTAGTGCCATTTATTTCCTGGACTGGGTTTACAGTTGCAGATAGTAGTGGGACTTAATCCAGATTGCTTAATCAATGCCTTTAAACTTTTTTTTTTTTATTATTATTATCATTATTATCTTTGACTTTCCTTCCCTCACTGTCTGTCTCATTCATTCCCTCATCCGGCTTATCCTGTTCAGGGTCGTGGGAAACCTGGAGACTGGAGCTGGGCAAACACACACACAAACAGAGTACACACACACACTTTGGGGAATTTGGAATTGCCAATTAGACTAATCTGCATGCTTTTGGTCTGCGGGAGAAAACCAGAGGAAACCCACCAAACATGGGGAGAGCATGCGAACTCCCCACATACAGACGAAAGGCTGGAATTGAACCCTTGACCCTGGAGGTGCGAGATGACAGTGCTAACCACTACGCCACCGTGACATCTCCTTGGGCTTATTCCTAAGTTATTGGCATTTATTGCCGTTTTACACCGAACGCCCTTCCTGCCGCAACACACCCATTTCTCCATTTGGGCATGGGCATTTATATGAGCATAGGGTTAGGGGCCTTGCCCAAGGGCCCAACAGTGGCAACTCAACGTTGGTGGGGCTCAAAAGCCCTGATCAGCACCCTAGAGCCTCAACCACCTCAACCACCACTCAAGTAGACTCAAGACCACTGATCAATTTAATTCAATAAAATTTTAATTAGTAATAGGCTGGAGTCTAATGGAGTCCAATTTCCCAGTTTCACAATTTTCTATCTGATTGCTATGAATTTCAAGATAAGTGGCTTACCGTAGTAACAAAATGCCATGGTTGCGTTATTTAGCACTGGTCTCACTATAGGGATCCGTTGATCTCATAGCACATTTTAGAGCTACAGGTAAGTAATAGTCTCTTCCTTTACGCTACCAAATCTTTTGCTTTAACATATAAAGGCACGGTTCTTAAACTATAATGCAAAAATAGCAAAAATCGTGAAAGTGAGAACTGGCATAAACAAGTCAAATCAAATTAAATCAAATCAAATTTAATTAAAAGCACCCGTGCCTGTTTAGATTAAAAATAGTATGAAATGTTTATTTTTTTCACCTCTTAATATGGACGTTTTATAATATAATGATTTCTTTAGTAAATCAAACAGAAAAATAATTTCATAAATGAAGCAAATAAAGGCATGCATGCACACAGAAGGAACTCTTTGCTTTCTCTCTGTTCTGCACGGCACACTTCCGAAACAAACCCCTGTGGCTACGAGCAACATAATTAACTCCTCATAAAATAACATGCTATTTATTTAATGGCTTCAGTTATGCAATAAAACATGTTCATGTCTGGCCTTGATTTTATACCCGTGTGTTTACAGAAGCTTATTAAAACAGAAGTAAAATTAATGTTGTGTAGACACGGTGCAATCAAATAACTTGCTAATTTTGGTTTTTTTTTTTTTTTACTTCTGTCTCTTATTTCACACATATTTCACACACATTGTGGGAAGCAAAACAATTTAACAAAAAAAGAATATGAATTTTTGTTTTTAAGGGTAAGAAAAATCCTCTTGGTCTGAAAATTAAAGTAAATTAATTCACACAATGTACTGTACTGCCTAACGATAATTTTGTTCTGCGCGTGTGTGTGTGTGTGTGTGTGTGTGATTTACCTTCTCCGAGTGTGCTCTCCTGGGCCGTGGCCGAGGCTTTGCTCGCTCCACGTGAGGTGTAAGCCTTGACATAGAAGCTGTAGCTCGTGGACGGTTCTAGATCAGCAACCACTTGCTGGAGGGTGACTTTACTCACCGCCTCCTGATACTCCATTTCTAGCGGGTCTGAGAACGACAGAGTGTACATGCTTTAATATATAGAATAAATATATGACTGACACGTAAGCTGTAATATATGCTGTTATAGGAAGTAAATCAACTAAACTCCCTGGGATGATAATAGAGAGAAACCTTAAGAGGAATCAGACTCAACAGGGAACACATCCTCATTTGAGTGATATCAGATAGATATAGCAGGGTTTAATCTAATACTATGTGTTATATGTCTTAAACATAGTGTTTGTTAAAAGGCTGGAATTTCAGAGAGGTGTTGATATGCAGTCCACTCGTTATTGGAGGCTCAGGTACAAAACTGTTTATGGGAAGTTCAGTCCTGAACTATTGACTGACTGCAGTCACAAGCCATTAGAGAACAGCTGTTTGCATCAGCCGAGTCCAAGATCATCTTTATGGCCAAGTGGAACCGTCCCCAGCGGAGCAGTAATTGTATTATTTCCCCATTGTTTATGGGAGTCTTAGTGCTGCATCAGACGGTAATAAATGGTCTCGAAGCCGGCAGCGTGGGAGTCATTTACTGCACTGTACTAAAACTGCGGCAGGGAAAAAATGAATTCTTATGCTTTTTCATTTTCCCAAAGTGTTATTCATTAAAAGTTCATAAAAGATTCATTACCGTTCGCTGACAAATTCATGACAGGTTCCAGCTTCTTATAGATGTTCTGCAGTTTGACACACATTTGCCCTCTTTTGCTTTGGCTCTTTAAACGACTTACATCCTCGGGCTTTAATCCAGGGTGAAAAATATTTTAACGCACACACGCTGGATCTGATAAATATTCTCAATTACGATGCAATTTAACTGTTTTTATTTTATAGAAGACTCATCAGGGCTGAGTTTATCAAAAAGTGTCACAGCACAATAATTATCATTTAATAAAAAAGCAAGCACTGTTCTGAACACTCTCTCATCCTCTTTGCTGCCAAACTGATCAGATTTGGGGAAAATGCAAAGGGTTTTTTGCCAAGGTTTTCTAGCCTTATAAAAGTATTCTAAATGTCTGAAGCTCTCTGCTGTTTGGGTTCTGCTAAGAAGCTTTAAAGCAGCAGTGACCTGGACATACGTCGCAAACCCATGTGAAGTTGCATTTTATTAAACAAAATGGAGACCAGGGATACCATAGCAACCAACTATCAGCACCCTAGAAACCACCATAGGACCACCTGGAATACCATTAAAAACCACATACCAGCACTGTAGCAAAACCATAAAAACAAAACAAAACCCTAGAACACCCTCGAATACTTGAACAGCCACCTAGCACACCTTACCAAAAACATGGACAACAAAGCAACCACCTAGCAACACACAATCAACCAGATGCCAACAATGCAGCAACTCCTGCAATACACCTGATAATTACCTACCAACACCCTAATGACTCCCTGTAATACCATATTTATAGCAACCATACAGCAACACCCTACCAACCACCTAAAATACTATACTATTAGCAACCATCTGCAATGTCCTAGCAACACAATAGCAATAATCTGGAATACAACAGCAACCACAAGGCAACCTGAAATGCCACAATAAGAGCAAGCATCAAGGAACACCCTTGCAAAATACATAACTACCCCCTAACAACACAATAGTAATTACATGTAAGCAAAAACACTAGTTATAAGCAAGCAAAAACACTAGTAACAATCGTGTGATACCATACAGCAACACAACAGCAATCACCTGGATTACCATAGCAACCACCTAGCAACATACTGGAAACGCACATACCATCATTCTAGCAACCATCATAGCCACCACCTTGTAACACCATAGCAACCACCTATGAAAACTTAAGCAACCACTTGGATGACACAGCAACGCTCCACTGTGATGTACTGATCCGACTGAGCGATTCTCTGGCTTCGTACCTGCTGTCTTGCGGATGTGCAGCACGTAGCCGATGATGTCCTGTGTGTTTTGGGCCGGTTCGTCCCACGACACCTGTATGGATGTTGGCGAGAGGGCATCGGCGCGCACTCCGGACGGGATGCCGGGTAACCCGTCGACCCACAGGACAGTGAGACGGGCGCTGGCCTGAGACGAGCCGGCACTGTTCTCCGCTATACACTGATATATCGCTTCGTCCTCCTGACTGATGCTGGAGATGGTCAGAGTGCTGCAGGAACAATAGGAAGCCAAGCAGAAAGGAAAGAAAAAGAGAAAAAAGGCATGGTTTAGGTGCTGTATGTGCTTCATTTAGTTTAGTGCTTATAGAAATACGAACATCTGCCTATAGTGGATCTGCCGCGAGCTGCCTCGATGATGGATATTGTGTTTGATGTATTCACACGACTCGGATCGACACGATCAATTCTGAAAGCGCTGCTGCTGAGGTCACGTTTCTGCCTCTGATTTAATTCAGCGAGAGAGTGAGCGGGAATGTGACTGTGCTAAGCTCTAAGAACTGCTAGGACATCAAAGAGGCAAAAAAAAAAACCTTATAAAAACACATGTACCTGAACCAAAAAACAAAACTGAGTGAGAGTGTGTAGTGAGAGGAAGCTACTCATTAATGCAAACAGTTTTAAATCAAGAGAATAGAGAGTATCACTGGATGCATTAAAATCAGCCAAAGTATTATGGATAATAATAATAATAATAATAATAATAATAATGAGTACAATTTATAATTTCCATTTTCCCAGCACTTTTAGAGTCGATGATTTTACTCTATACACACGACACAACTGAGTTTAAATAAAAGGCATTTCTGATTGAATGGAAACAATTCTCTTTTGTAATCGTATGATAACTATCAATGTGTATATTGTACAGCACAGTATCATCTCTAGGTTATAAGGCACAAATTATAATATATAATATTATATGATGTTAAATCAGGTTCTTGTTTGTAGGTTCTACAGTACGCTTACAAATAAGGGTCTTAGCAGCACTGAAACCACTAAGGCATGTAACTTTCTAGCTGATTTAACTCTTGCTTTTTTAAAGAAGAAAAGCCACAACGGACTGAATGTTATTTATTGTTTTTACAGAATAAGGTTTCATATGGAGACCCTCTAGACAAACTCTTAAAGGGATAATTAAAATTTTAAATGAAAGTTGAGGTGCATAAAAATACATTACAGTAATTCTTGGTCGTAAAAAAATTCCTGCTGATTCACACCGATCGTGAATTTGTCAACAAGTACAGTGTAAGTAATAGGGGCCAAATTCCACAACCCTCATGCATGGCAAAAACACTTACTTAGAATTAATTACATTGTACACGCTCTCCATCACAGTTATAACAACCGAGGCCCTCTTGTAATGTACTTATGTGCAACTCAATTTTCATTTAAGACAGATTTTTTTTAAAAATATCCAAACAGTCTCTGTATAGTGATGAATATCCAGCATTTTACCATCATTCATTTATTTCAATGCTTGAGCAAAAACAAAATCCAACTTAAAAATAGTGTTTAATGCATCTGTAAGAACCATGTGAGGAACAAACTATCACTGAGATCATTTTTGTTTTTTAGGATTTGAAAAATTGACAGAGTACCCAAAGCCTCTTATTCCTATGCATGTGCATATGTGATAGAGTATTATACACATATGGAGTAAATATATGAAATTATGATCAATTGATTTTTTTGGTAATCCTGAGACAGTATGTAAATAAAAAATACAACAAAAAACAAGCTATGCAAATCTAATGAAAGCATGCTTTTAGTTTTGTAGAGCTTCCTTTTCCTTAAAAAAAAAAATCAAGAATTCAAATCTTTCAGGTTTGAATGAGTTGAAGAGTAAATGAGGCAAGTTTGAGTTTTATTTTGTAGTAATAAAATAAAGTGTCTTCTTTTAAAAGCATTGACCAACAAAATAAGATTTAAGGAAATCAAGGTGTGAAGTTAAATAGATTCTAGTCAAAACTCAACACTGTTGAACCAAAGCCATGGAAAAGATTCCTGGCTGTTTCACAGGGATTCTGAGGTGACAGCATCACTTTGAAAACAGCATGGCTTACAAACTTCTTATAAAAACCACCACATCATCAGCATCACCGGACCTCCAACCCCACCGCATGACCGACACTCACACACCACACAGGAAACCTGATAAGGAAAAGCTCCACTTATATCCTGCGATCTTTACAAAGCACATTATCTCCCATGTGTGGCGTAAACTAAAATCGTTACAAGTCCGATACACAGAGTCAGCGACGTCTTATTTCAGCTATAACTTAATACAGAACCTCAAGAGAAAATAAAACTGTCCACAGGCGGACGTTTAAATTAATGAAATTCTAACGCTAGTCTTGGGATTCGATCTAGAAAAGCCTCGGTGTCTCAGCAGAATAAAATGATATCCATAACTAAAAATTAAACAACACTCAAGTCAAACATCAGCACTCAGACCGTTTGAGTGGACGGTAAGTGTCCTGACCTGTTGTTGTTCCTGAGCTTGACGTGGCCTCCAGGTTCCAGAATCTGGCCGTTCTTTAGCCATGTAAGCAGAGGGGTAGGCTCGCCCTGTGCCAGGCAGGTGAAGATGGCGGTGGTGCCCACGGGGCGTGCGATGGACTGAGGAGGCTGAACAAACTCTGCTGGAGCTGCACACACACACGCACACAATATCATTTTAAGTTTATTAATAAAACCAAATCTTACCATGAAAAGCTTTATAATGCAAACAGAACTGTTATAGAAATTAATCTACATCTTCTGATGTATGATCTTCTGATGGAGTATGATATATCAGAAGACCACATCGCATTGTTGTTCTGTGTGTGTATATAGACACTCATTTGATGCTGTTTATCGAGGGTATCTCAGTGGCTTTGCCCCAGGTTTGATTCCCTGAATTAAAAATAGGGGTTTTGCATCAGGAGGGGACCCAGAGTAAAACCTGCACCAAATCAAATGTTCAGATCGAAAGGTCTGCTGTGGCGAACCCTTAAGTAGAGCAGCCAAAATTAAATGTTCAATTCAATTCAATTTTATTTGTATAGCGCTTTTAACAATTGTCATTGTCGCAAAGCAGCTTTACACAATCA
>JAQMYJ010000023.1:2787239-2809701 GCA_030014305.1 Clarias laeviceps | reverse complement strand
CTCTCTCTCTCTCTCTCTCTCTCACACACACACACACACACACACACACACACACACACACACACACACACACACACTACTCTAGTCTAGTGTATCTAGTCTGTTTCTCTCCCTCTTTGTTTTCCTCTCTCTCTCTAATCTAATGCACTCAAATCCAATCTCATTTTGTTCACATTTAATTTGGGGGACGCTCCGTGAGGCGATATCCACAATCTGATTTCCCTCTGCAATCTCAGACGTCCAGGAGTAAGCGAGCCGGATCGGGTTAGCGTTAGGAAGTCTCACACAGCGCCGCACCGTGATTAATGTACGGAGTTTAAAGCGTGTTAATGATATAATCAGAGCCAGGCGTGTAAAAGTGAACATTTCAAAAAAGAACCTTATTTTTTCATTTGTTTTCATATAAAAAGCTTTGAAGAAGCTCTGAGGGGGTGGACATGTGATACGCCCGTTTCAGTTCATTCTTTAAACAGTTACATGTCAGTAATAACCTGTCGACAATTTATTATTGTATCTTAGCAAATTTCATTACATGTTTTATTTTAGTATTGGGTTTCATTTCATTCTATTTATTCATGTATTTATTTATTTATTTGTTTTTATTGTACTGTATTATTGATTGATTTATTGTATTTGTAATACAATAAAATGAAAGGAGCAAAAAAATTGTGGAACTGAAGTACATATCTGAACATGCTGCAAATTTTTAAAAGGTCATATTAAAAAAATTAAAAAAAATAAAATTTCCCCCATTGCCTAAAGATAAAAAACTCTGATAAACTTAACAATAATAGCAATAAAATTAACATCTGATTATTAACTAATTACAAGCACGGTATATTGTGTTGTGTTTTTTTGTGGGAAAAATTGCACTGTAGATATAAAATTAGGGAAACAAATAAACCGCTACAAAGTGCTGACACTTGAAACTCTCAAGACTGAGACTCTTACTTCCATAAATGTTATATAATAGCTAATCACAAAATATCTTCCAACAGAAAACTTCACCAATAAAAATGAATTATAACGAGTGCATTAATGTAAACAAACCCTGTGATTTCAAGCTGTCAATCAACACCTTCTGACCAATCAGGATCCAAAATTCAACTGATTTTAATTAGTGTATCACTGATCCCAGCAGACTGAAAGAACCTTTTAAATGAGTCCTTTAAGAATTTAATACTTTTATGAATAAGAGTCTCCAGATATTTCATTCTGATGTAAACTTCGAGGGATAAAACGGCATTGCTCACCGAGGCGGCTCCAGGACACGATGGGGCGGGGATATCCCGTAGCCACACACTCCAGGATGGCCGTCTGGTGCACGGTGAGAGTCAGGTTCTCAGGGCCGACGAGGATCATGGGGTCTTTGTAAACAGAAGACTGTGAGCCTGCAGAGAAAAGACAGAGAGAGAGAGAGAAAGAGAGATAAGGTTAAGGATGGAGAAGACAAATGAAAGGCAGATAATGAAGATAAAATAGTAGAGTATAAAAATAAAAATGAGTAGAGAACAATTAACTTTGTGTAGACAACTTGTGTTCTGAACAGTTTAACGTTGAAAACAGGTGATAAATATAGACGGTGGGAAAAAAATCATTTCAGATGCATATCACAGTTCTTTCACGTGGCAATTCATTTATCGCTACAATGACATCAAAATCTATTTTTTTTAAATGTATTTTTTGCATTTGAAGTAGCAACATTTTGCAGTCCCTCTATAATCCTACAGGGGGCGCACTTTAAACTATTCTCACAATGGCAGGCAGTAAAACATGCTGTGTGGTAGGAGCAGATTAGTTGCGAAAGGTGTTTAGAATTGGAACAAAATCTGGATTATGAAATCGTGATAGTTACAGAATCGTGATCCGAATCGTATCGGCACCGGTGTATCGTGATAATATTGGATCATTATCAGGTATTACCTGATGATTTCTATCCCTACTAAAATATATGACCTATTTCTAATAATAAAAATGAGAACATTACAAATAACTGGACTTTTGATCCTGTCACATGACCTTCATCTTACAACATGTACACACTCGCATACAGCATGAGCATCTGATGAGCAAGTTTAATAACATAAAATAAAGACTTTAGTGCAATAAAATCTACAGAACTGATCTGTTCAGAGCAAGAGGATTTCTAGTACTAAGTAAGTCAAGACCCTTCAGTGTAGTTTAACTCGAGGTCAAAAGATTCAGCAACTTAAAGGGGGAATCAGTGATACAAATCCAATACACTGTTTTGTCTAATTAGGTAAATCCGTCTCGCGGCTGGCTAGCCGTCTGTCCTGTGTGTGGGCAGAAAATAAAATATTTGAAAATAAATAAAGTGATGTGGGCGGCGTCAGGCAACAGTATTCCAGCCAATCAGCAGCAGCGAGCGATCATGCTTGATGAAGTGTTAGTGCTTCTTTATATAAAATGTGTTTACTCTCTTTATTTCTTCCTCTTTGATCAGATATTAATGTGTCCATGTTCCCTTTCTCATTCTCTCTCTATCTGTCTATCTCACACTTCCGGGTTCGTTTCCAGAGGGACATCTATACACCTTCCACTCTCTGGTCTCCAGGATTTCACCAGGACATGTTAGAATGGTTTATGCTCTTTGAAGTAACAGATGTATGTAACTCCTTCTTTAATCTAGTAGGTAACAAGTGCTTTGTGTGTGTGTGTGTGTGTGTGTGTGTGTGTGTGCGCGTGTGTGCGTTAACGATCCATACCTGAGACAGTGAGCCGAGCCCCAGCACTGTGTTTGACTCCTGCACTGTTGTGAGCGAGGCAGCAGAAGACTCCACCATCCTCTGGGCGAACACCTGTAATCTGTAACACCCCTGTGGGTAACAGTGTGTACCTGCACAACATAAACACACAGAGAGAGAGAGAGAGAGAGAGACAGAGAGAGAGAGAATGATTTACAAGAACATGATTACATTCGACAGCTTATCAGATCAGCGTCCATGTAAACAGTACAGATGGAAACTAATCACACTGATCTCAGTCGGATTGAATAAATATATTTTATGGAATTGTAGCTAAAAAATGAGAAAAAAAAGAAAATGAGTCCGATCCTGTTAGTAAACGTTATGGACTGTTAGAATTCAGAGGCTCATGTGACATTTAATGACATCAGTAGTTCTACTGAGCCCCACGATCTTTCATCCTAGAAACATGGTTGCCTCTGTCAGGAAGTTAAGACTTGGCCGTTGTCTGATCTTGTAACAATATTCTGACCTCAAACGCATTTCCAAAGATCACATGAACAGATATTAGAAACAAAAATCCTGTTCAGACTCAACACTGTATATAAAATGTCCAGTTACAGCGAGCTCTGTGAGAGACTGTGTTGTAAACATTGTCCGTGTGTGTGTGTGTGTGTGTGTGTGTTTGTGTGTCTTCATACCTCTCGTCACCTGTATCCACAGCACGCCCATCTTTCTCCCAGCTAATGACCGGCTCGGGCAGCCCGTGGATTTGGCACTGAAAGCGCGCCACACCTGTGAGGTCGGATCTCACTGAGCGCGGGTGCACGTGAAACTCCGCCATCGCTGAACACACACGACACAAACGGTGAGGATTAATCACTCCGCTTTTCTGTCTTCTTATTACAACTAATACAGAGACAGAAATAACCACTTTGTTTGCACTACGCAAAAAGACCTATTTGTGTGTGTGTGTGTGTGTGTGTGTGTGTGTGTGCGTAGGTGTGTGCGTACTGTATGTGTGTTTGTTTGTGTGTATGTGTTTGTTTTAAGGGATGTAATTTGGACCTATATGGCTGGTTGTGGTGACATACTCTGTAATTACAGAAGAAACAAACACACACACACACACTCACACACACACACTCACACACACACTCATCCACAGCTGGATTAATGGGGGCCAGTTAACCCCAAAAGCAGTCTGTAATTAACAAATCTGGAGCAGCGACACCCAGGTGGGAACTTAACAAGGGAGCGAGATACACACGCACGGATGGAGAGAGAGAGAGAGAGAGAGAGAGAGGGTAGGAAGTTAAGAACAAAAAGAAGAAACAGGGAAGTAAGAAAGAAAGTAAGATAGAAAAAAGAAAGGAAGAAATATAGAAAGTAAGAAAAAGGAAGCAACATGTCAAGAAAAAGAAAGAAAGAAAGAAAAAAAATAAAATAAATGAAGGTAAGAAAAGGTGAGGAATGTAAGAAAAAGGAAGCTACACATGAAGAAAGAAAGAAAGAAAGAAAGAAAGAAAGAGAAAAAAGAGGGAAGAAAGGAATGAACAAAGAAAAGAAGGAAGGAAGTATTGAAGAAAGAAAAGTCCTCAGCATCAGCCACAGCATCAGTGCGACACAATTCACACAATGGGGTGGGGCGGGGTCAGGGGTGGGGTCAGGGCGGAGCCTGAGAGGTGGATGTGTGACAGTACTGGTGTAAATTGAAGGCTGATCTCAGAGCAGTTTTAAAGACCTGACTGAGCTACAGACCACACAGCATCTCTCTGCTGGTCTCGGGTTCGCGGCTTCGCGCTCTGTCTCTGGGGAAGGGGGCGTGACCCGGGGGAGGAGCCGCCAACACAAACCTAATTAGCACCAGGCCCGGCTCTTCGCAGCCTGCGACACAAGTGTGCTTCTCCAAATGTCAGCTATAATTACCTCGGGCTGAGCAGATTCACTCGCCAATGCTCTTAGCCTAACCAGAGCTTAGCACACACACACACACACACACACACACACACACACACACACACAGTCTATCTCTCTCTCTGTCTGTAACATTCTCATCTTCAGTCTGGTTTAGATTCATGGCTACAATAACGCCACAGCCGGAAAGTTTGGTTAGTTAACAGGACAGGAGAGAGGGAGAGGAGAGACGAGAGGAGAGGAGAGACGAGAGCGAGAGGAGAGACGAAAGGAGAGATGAGAGGAAGAGGAGAGACGAGAGGAGAGAGGAGAGACGAGAGGAGAGACGAGAGGGAGAGGAGAGACGAGAGGGAGACGGGAGACGAGAGGGAGAGGAGAGAGGAGAGCGAGAGGAGAGACGAGAGGGAGACGGGAGACGAGAGGGAGAGGAGAGAGGAGAGGGAGAGGAGAGACGAGAGGAGAGACGAGAGGGGAGAGGAGAGACGAGAGGAGAGACGAGAGTGAGTTCTCAGAATCTCATATAAAGATATATACTGTAGATATATATACTGTATATATATCCTTTTTCTCTTATGGGTGGAGCCAAGCAAAGTGGGTGTGGCCAATAGTGTGCAGTTTAATCCTGTTTTGGTCCAAAAATAAAATGCATGACTGCCTTCTGAGAGCCATCTGTGCTGATGCTCATACACACACCACACACACCACACACACCACACACACCAATCTCATCATCTTATTAATCAGTCATACACACTCTGTCTTTAAAGTTTTGCCACCTGTGTTGCAACAGATTCACAGGACAAGGAAGCTGAAAACTGAGTAACAAATGTACACAGGTATATACACACACACACACACACACACACACACACACACTCTCTCTCTCTCTCATAACCCCTCTCTTGGGCCTCGGCCTCTGCCCTCATGCATAAAACATTCAGCCTGCAGAAGTTCAGTTTTCTGCTGCCATTATAAATCCCTCTGTCTCTGTCTCACACACACACACACACACACACACACACACACGCACGCGTGCGTACGTACACACGTCAGTTTCGGGTTCGATGGGGAGTCTAGAAATGGCAGCCTCAAAATGCTATTTTATATCCTTCATTATTATTCATGTCACAGGCGCGCGCACACACACACACACACACACACACACACACACACCAATTTTATATATAATACATATATATAGTAATGTATAATGTTTTTATATTAGCCTCATGTAATTCTGGAGAAGAGGTGAGAAAATAAAGAGAGAAAGAAAAAGTGAAATAGTGTTTTAATAAATTCTTAATAAACACTGTTGTTGTTGTTGTTTTTTTCAAAATTAGTGGCACCCTTTAAGAAAACAAGCAAACAATGAAACTATTCTTCAACAGCGCACGAGTCACATGAAAAACTTTCAGTCATTGTATTTAAAAAAATCTAGTGACAAAAGTATCAGCACCCATAAAATATTTACATGATAAACATATTTGAAGATGGAGGAGAAATGTGTTTCTTTACTGTTTATGGCAGGAGTCTCCCGTGTCGGTGTATCGTTAAGACAGAGGAATCGCCTCGTGCCTCTGGGCGACAAGCTGCGGTTTTATTTCTTATTAGCATCAAAGGCGGGACAAAGTGAGGCTTGTGAGGGAAAGACTGTTTATACTGTAGCTGCTATTGCATCAGCGAGAACTTAAATTAAATGTGACTTTAAAATTGTAAAAAGTAATTCTTGGCTGAATTGCTGACGTATACAGTAAGAGAGATAAAGACTTCAGGATGTGCTGTTATGGGAAAATCATAAGTAATAACAGTAACGGTGCATCATCACATCATCACATCACTGTGTTTATTGTTTCCTGATGACATAATGGCACAGCGTGGTTTATTAATCGTTCACGCATTGGATCGTTTAAATGGATGCAATGTCCCGGATGTAAACAAAGAAACAACAAATATAAAATAATTAAGAATGATCTCATCATTTCATTAACATAACCACTCTCTATCCATCCATCTACAAACCTCTGTAGTCCAACTAGGCACTGTGGAGGCCAAATGGTGACCATTGTATTTATTCTTATTTGTACGACTGCGGTAGGACGTCCGGTCAACATTCTCACACACACACACACACACACACACACACACACACACTACTGGCAATTTGGAAACACCAATTGGCCTAATCTGCATGTTTTTGGACTGTGGGAGGAAACCAGAGAATCCGGAAGAAACCCAGCATGGGGAGAACATACAAACTCCATGCACACAGACAGACACGACGTGGGAATCCTGAAGCTGCAGGACAACAGTGCTCATCACTAAGCCACCTATTATCACTATAATCATATTTCTGTAGATATTTTTAATACTGGTGTTTATATTGATAGTATGTTTTACCAGCTAAATTATAAAAATCGCACTTTCATTTGTTCTTTGTTTAATTACGGAAAATGTAATATTGTCTGGCAGTGATGAAAAACAACTAGATTTTTCATCAGCCTTTCTTTCATTGTGCCTCTAAAAGCCATTAATGGCTAGAGCAGCTAAGATGGTTAATATCAAGGACTAAAATATACAACGTGCGTGTGTTTGTGTGTGTGTGTGTTTGTGTGTGTGTGTGCTTACTCTTCACATGTGTTCCATTAGCGACAATACGCTTTTCACACATTCGGTCATGGTGTAATGCGTCTTCCTTTATTTGTGTTCTGTCTATTCCTCCCGTCAGACGACCGGATCTTCATTTTCCTGCGCGGTCGCCGTTGCTAAAGCGTTTCTTTTCGGCTCTGTGTGAGCTCCAGTGTCCTAAACACACTTATATACTGATTGATTTGACAGGGCTGGAGCGCTATATGCTAAATAAAGTGAGACAGATGCATGCCATTAGGACTGTCAGGCTGGGACATGGGAACCTCAATAACACACGCACACACTCACACACACGGGCTGCATGCATGCACACTGAATATAAATCAGCGCATGCATTGTATTTCTCATGCAGGCGGCTATAATAATAACAACAACATTCATAACTGTATGTTAAAAAAGTGTTAAAATAAATTGTTAGCCTGTATTAGCACAATTATTATAATTTTGCACACGAACAAAGACGTTTCAACTTTTTTTTCACAATTATTTTCATTACGTTTAATTGATTTATATGTATTATTAATTAGTTTTTATATAAATAATTAGTTTTTTCAATGTTTATTTAAAAAAAAAAAGCAAAGGAAATTTTATGCTTGAAATCTGCAAAAAAAAAAAAAGAAAAATTTGTTTTAATAATCTTTAAATCTCATTTTGTGGCTATTAAACTGCACTTGTATTCAAACTATTTCCATTGTTTTTATGATAATATTTTAAAATGCCAAAAAAATAGTGTTGATAACTTTTATTTGAAAAAATATTTTATTATCATTGTGTTCCATTAAGTCAGACTTAAAATGAATCCTGATTATCCACAAGAGTGCAAGTAGGAAAAAAAAAAAAAACATGCTTTCTTTATCTAGCTTCGAGTGCAGCCCACATTCAGCATTCAGACCATTAAGAGAGCAAGGCATCATGGGAGAGCCAACTAATTAACACCTTATTGAAATGAGGCCCATTTTACACAAAGGAGAAGATAAATGTTATAGAGTTTTCATTGTATTCTCACTCTATAATGTAAATATTGCCAGGCGCTGACTTACACGAATTTCATATGTGGTTAAAAGAGAAAAGAGAAAAGAGTTACCATAATTAATTAAACAGAATAAACTGGATCTGTAGAGATCCTTTCATTATTCATTATAGCTGCATGAGTCACAAGTGGCCTTGTAAGGCGAGAGAAAAACACTAGGCAAGAGGGAAAGACAATGAAAGAGAGAGAGAGAGAGAGAGAGAGAGAGAGATCTGGCTGTTCTTCCTCCACACTAACCCCGAGACCCTCATCACTTCCCACAGCACACTGCTGTAATTACAGGCTCAGGAAATCAACTGACAGCTAAAATGGCTGGAGGATAAAAAGGAGTCCTGACTGAAAAAAAAAAATACAAATTAGTTCATTAAGTGGGATTTTACATAAATTGTGGGTGGTATGTGAATACTGAATACTGACGGGTATGGAATACTGAAATGTACAGCATATGAAAGTGAAGTGAGATTCAACGAATATTGATGTGCATTGTTTACTGACGTACAGAATCCTGAAACATACGGGATACTGATATGTACAGAATGCAGATGTGTAAGGAATACAGATGTGATTGGTAACTGAAGTGTAGAGGATATGAAAGTGTACTGAATACTGAAATATACAGACTACTGATGTGTACTGAATACAAAAGTGTATAGTAGAAGAAAGTGTACTGAATACTAAGGTGTAGGGAATACTGATGTGTGACGTATATGAAAGTGTAGAGTGTGTTAAAGCGTACAGAGCTCTGAATCTTACTGCATACTGAAGTACACAGAACATTAAAGTGTATAGTGTACTGATATGTAATGAATAGTGAGGTGTAATGTACTGTATATGAAAGTGTACTAAGGTGTCAGGAATACTGAAATGGTATACTGAAGTATAGGCAGTACTGAAGTTTCAAGTGTATGTAACTGAACACTGTGTGTTATACAGAACCATACAGAACTGTACTGCATACGGAAATGTACAGTATAGTGAAGCGTATGGAATGCTGAAGTGTACAGAATATTAAAGAATAAAGTGTGTGAAGGTGTTCAGAATATTGAATTGTACTGAATACTGAAGATTATGAGGTACTGAAGTGGAATGATTAATGAATGTCTACAGAGTACTGAACTGTACATAATACTGAAGTGTGGAATACTGAATTCTAAAATATCTAAAAGTGTTTTAAACACTGAAATGTACAGAGTACTGAAGTGTACTGAATACTGAAGCATGCTGGACAGTGAAAAGTCCTGGATATTTGAACTGTACAAAGTACTGAAGTGTACAGTATATGAAAGTGAACAGAATACTGAACAGCGATCCTGGCGGATTGCCAATGCAGGTCCTCTATGATTTACTTGGGCATGTCTGTGATTCTTTTATAAAATTCACAAGTTTCGTGTCTGTCTGTGATCATCCCCATCTCCACACACTTAGCTCTGTGTTTCTTTCCCCCGCTGCAGTGTGATTCGCTGAGCTCAGTGATACAACCTCTGAGAAACAGCTTAACAAATGGTCCCCATGCTTTTTTTCTTTTCTCCAGACTGTCAAATATTGAAAATGCAGGAGACAGCTGGAAGCGAGTCACTATTTAAATTCAAATGGAAGATTCATTACTTTCTCTCGTTCCCACTCGGTTTGTCAGCTCGGAAAATGAAAAGCTCGAATCTCACGGGCAGCCAAAACACTTTTGAATAACAAAGCGGACGGACATTTGGCATCACAATCCTCCATAGCAAAATTACTTCCCCATCATTAGCGCTCCACTGGTGAGATCTATTCACACACACACACACACACACACACACACACAGACATTAATTGTGTAAATCTCTATTATCCCCTTCTGTGCTGGACTGCGTGATGTAATCACTCTACTGAAGAATAAACACCGATTGCTCAATGTTGCTAATATTTTTGACACTAGGCCACTTTTAGGAATGAATCAAAGCTGATGCACTGGGATGTGTGTGTGTGTACAAGTTAAATCTGATCTTACCCTCTACCTTTACATTTACATTACATTACATTTTCGCCATTTGGCAGATTTTACATCAGAATTACTGCAACGTAAAAACACCATAAAGCCACCACTGTAACCAATCAGATGAGGCATGGGAGCAAAATAACGGGACAAAGCTTCAATCTAACGGTAGTTATCCATAACGTCCACAACATTCAAATGAGTTCCATTCCGAGAGTCCAATTTGTTCGTAAGTCCAACAAACATAGTCTAGGTAATAGGATATGGAGTAAACTGGCTGGACACAGTATATTACAGAACAGTGTTCTCTAGTATCGTGCCGATGGGGGAACATTTCATGTAGAAAGAATGAGCAATGTCTGCCATCTTTTCACCTGACTTTGTCTGCATCGTTATTGCTTGGCGCTTCTTAGCAGTACCAGCTTCATCACCGCTGCTTTTATGCTGCCTTTCAGACATCCTGGGATGCACGCGTGTGACAAAGTATGCCGGACATGTGCATGTTTGTATCTTCGTATATTCAAGTTCATAACTCGAATGTTTGTATGTAGGAGACTTACTGTACTTTAAAGAGGAACATGAAATGAACTTCACACTATAAATACTTTTACTTTAGTTATGTGTGTCACTTGATTCAGTGATGTATCGCAATTATTTTCTGTGGCAGTTCATGTAAGGTCACACTGACTCCAAAATCGCCTTTTTAAATTGATTATTTAATGTATTTTTGTTTTCATTTGAGGAGGTTAAATGTCGCAGTTCCTCTATAATCCAACAGGTGGCGCACTTTAAACTATTTACACATTGGCAGGCAGCATGGCGTCCTGTGTTGCAGGAGCAGATTATTTGCTATGATTATTTAGCATTGTAACAAAATCTAATGAAAATCGTGATACTTACAGAATCGCAATACAAATCGAACTGACACCTGGGTATCGTGATGATATCGAATCAGGTGATCCCTGGTCATTCCCTTCCCTATTGATTACTAGTAGTTTCGGAGATGCAGAGATTAATTTAAAATAGACCTCGCAGTCTAAGTATAAGCTGTTAAAATATGAAGTGTGGGTGGTGTGTGTTTAGTCAAGCAGGAAATTCAAAGTGCTGTTCTTTTCCCCCCATTAGCAGACTGCTGCTGCACATTCACTTATACACATTCACACCCTTAACCATCTGCCACCCGGACGAGGCAGTATGGGGCCAAAACGGCACAGGACCAACCAAACCACAGAGCCAGAGAGGGGATGGTGTGGGCTTAAAAAACAAAAAAAAACAGGTCTGCTCAGTGGATTATTGTAATCAATGCAATGAAGCAAATGTAAATACAAAAAATACATGTAAAATATGTGTAAATGTTAATGTCACTGTGAACGTGGTGAGCGGAAAAGCATCTCAAAACATCCAGGACCGTGAGGTGGGGGGGGGTCGGAATCTGATGTTACAGTGGACAGGGGATCACCAAAACTGGCAGCTGAAAAAATAAATAAAAACAGGCGACAACCAATACACACACACACACACACACACACACACACACACACATTTATACACTCTCTGAGCTTATCAAACCCTCTCCTCCTTCCCATACTTTTCCTTTCACACATATCCAACACACACACACACACACACACACACACCCTGGTCTGCTCCGTCAGCTGAAATGACAGCATTAATGAGCTTCTTCTCTGTTCCTCTCATCCTCTCAGCCCGAGCCAACTGGCACACACCCGAGGGAATTCTTTACGCTGAATTGCAGTCATTAATCACAATCTAGGACAACGTGGTGCCATCGTGTGTATGTGTGTGTGTGTGTGTGTATGAGAGAGTGAGAGAGAGAGACCAGGGACCCCGGAGATCACCAGGAGATGGGCCAAACTGTGAGAGAATGAGAGAAAGAGAGGAAAGGAGGGAATGACAGCAGGAACCCGAAATGACAAAAACCCACCCAGAGCACCTCTCACCAGGATCTCACCACAGCCACACAATACACACCCTTCCTGTGTATGTGTGAATGCACAAGCTACTGCCTAATGTATTCCCTCCTCACATATTCAGCACACACACGTACTTCATCGTGAATGCTTTATCATCAATAGACCTTTTGCAGTCACACGGCTAGCGTGACGTCAGTCAGGACGGCGGACGGCAGAAACGCATTTAACCGATGTTAAATACGGGATACTGCGTATTTTTTCGTCGATTATTACGCTCAAGGTGTATTCGAAGCCAAAACAATTTACATATAATAATAATAATAATACATTTTATTTATAAGCGCCTTTCAAAACACTCAAGGACACTGTACAAAAAAGAAATATATCATATACTTGATTCCTCCTGGATTTCATCTTATTTGTTAGCGTTAGCCTTAACGTTAGCTCATTCAGTACTTCTGTCGCAAATGAGAAGATGTTCTGGAACACTATGTAGGGTGTACAATCCCTTGTTCCACACACCAAGGAGTGCCCTTGACCAAGGGTTAGTGAGGAATTTGGGATTCAGCCTTGTTGGAGAATCTAGTTAGCTTTGTAGCTAAGGCGTGTCAGAGGCGATTCAGAACGACTTATATGGACGACTAAGGTGACAGTGTGCTGGTTAGGATGACATAACATTATCACATGTGTTTTCTAGCTGAAAGAGCTTTTGTGTCTGTTTATTTTATGTGGGTTTTGGTTGCCATCCAGTAAATAACGTCACTTTTGTTGTCCAGAAGTGGGCGGGACCAACCATGAGCGATGTCATGACGTCATGTGCAAAAGGTCTATAACTCTATTTGTTTTTTGCAACATTGTTAACAATTATTGATTTTTATTTGATTTAACTTTGTTACTGTATTTTTATTTTTAAACTATTTTATATTTTATTGCTAAAATGCAATTATTTATAAAAAAATATATTTCTCAGAATTTCTGTTTCCTCTCACATAGTTGGTGTTGAATTTATTGTTAGTTTCTCTTAGTTTTTAGTTTTTCTGTATCATAAAGAGCTGTTTGCTTTATAATTTTCGAAGACTTCATTAGTTTATATGTTATATACTGTATGTGTGTTTTCTTCATTTCGGCTTTGACCTCTCGTCAAAGGGTCGCCACAGTGGACCATCCGATCTGTACACAACGTGACACAGGTTTTGTTTGTTTGTTTGTTTGTTTTCAACAGGCTTGGGACCCGGGGACTGGGTGTGCGGCATTTCAAAGACAGCAGGGCTCACACCCGGATCCTCAGATCCTCAGATCAACAACCTAGAAATTAGTCCAATCAAGAAAAACATGATTAAAGATGTCATTAATGGTAGTCAAATGTAAACACTTTTTCTGGCTGAAAGTGAGATGAGAAAATGTTTATCAGATTGTATTGCTTATAATTGTTTAGGTAAAAAAAACTATTTTTTAAATTATTTTGCAACATTTTCATTTCATTCTCTATTTTCAGAGACTGTTTTCCTAGGTTTTATTTTTATTTCATTTCGTTTAGATTTACAAAATGTTTTTGTGATATTAGTGGAGGCGATCACGTGCTGTGAAGCCGAATCTCTGACGAGTCGGGGTTCAAATCCAACCCAACCTGAACGTGTAGCGATAAACACTGTCTTGTTTTGATACTATCATAAAGCGTAATCTGTTCCTGACACGTGTCTCACACACTCATAACAGAATGCATTCAAATGCAAAAAAATATCTGGATATACATTTGAAAAATTACAATAAAATCTGCTGCACCATTCTGCACGTCAATCCTAATACCTCCACCTCTCTCTCCTCCCGTCTATCAGCCCGAGACAGCTGGGTTTGTGCTCCCGTGTTTATTATTTTTCTTTGTCATCCCGTTTTCTTTGACTTTGTCGAGCCCCCGAGCTGCCAGCTGACGGAGGGCACCAGGGAAATCATCTCAAGGCTACGCCCCCACACATACCACTTAATCCATGTGAATTCATGCTAATGCAAAATGCTCTGCCCACACACACACACACACACACACACACACATGCACACACACACACAGCATGGGGCCTGCCCTTGCAAAACTACACTCCTTTGGGAAAGCGAGACAAATCAGACAGCCGGGAACAAATATAATACATGAGCCGAATGTGCGTTCACATAAGGTGTATACAAACACACACACACATCATATAGGTGCCCTTTTTACAGTAGGATTACAGTTACTGACCACAGTCCATCTGTTGTGAACAGTTTCTCAGCCCCTCCTCTCCACCATCTCGCTCACATTAAAGCTAAACTCTTCAAACACATTCAATAAATATATTATAGTTAAATATATCAAATCAAATCTGGAGCTAATGTATTAGTTTGTGCTTTCTTATCACGATGACGTTATTACTACAGTAGAATAACGCATAACATTCTCACCGCTAAAAGAGGAAAAAGGACAAGATAATTTTTTTTATCTAGCAGTGACTTTTTAAGCCCTATGAGGTATTAAGTCAAGGCAATATAGTGCTCAGAAATAATAAAAAAAAAAAACTATGCAATATTTTCTTAATAATTTTGTCAGACTTTAGTCAGTACTTTTACAGTACATGCACAGTGAAGTTGGTTCTACTGTAGCTCGGCTCGGTCATTTAATTGAACCACTGCTCTTCTCCCAGTAAACCAGCACAGCAGCGGAATCGAGTTATTGACCAGTACATCAGACTCCGCGACCATACTGTAGGTGGCGATATGCCCCCTTACAGCTTGTTATTTATTGTGCCCCTGGTTGACCCATTACATCACAGACCAAAACATTCAACAAACTAGTTATCTAACAGACGAAACTTTACAACGTTGGACATTTCGCACTTGTTACATTTTGTACAAATGTGATGCACACTATCCTTCGTGGTTATGGTGTTATCCGAAAGTAGACAACACCGCCGCATGGTTAGCGGCTTCTTTTACCGTTATACATTTGGACGACTTCTGGGTCAAAGTCTGGGGCCGATTCCTGTGTCCGATTGAGATATACAGTATGTGCAAGGAGGAGCTCGACTCCCAACCACATTACTGATGTGATGACTAGACCGACAACTTAGTACAAATATGATTACATTTATTTTAAAAGTCTGCCTTTAGTCAGACCAGCACAATTAGTCAGACTAACGTACTGTGTGTCAGTAGGGGTCGAGTGCGATGTAAAATTCAGCCAATCAGATTTGTAGAGTTTAGTCTGAAGGCCAGTCCACGTAATGAGTAAAGCACAGTTGAAATTGTTGAAACTAAAACAGCCAATCAGATTTTGCTGCACTGTTAGTGGGGTTATTCTTTTACTTGATCTATATGTTACTACACCTTCACCAGACACCTCCAGTTTATTTAGCATCTCAGCGGCGTTATCAAGATCCTACAACTGAGACAGCTGGAGTTTCTGTAATTAGCGAGCTGTGGTCGAAGTCAGACTTTTCTTTGCTAGCTCGCTAGTAGTTGGCGACTGAGGAAGAGAAATCTGTGGATCGTTTTATTTTATTATTTATTTAATAAGCTTTATAGACGTTTGTGGGTGACATTCATTGAAGATCAATATTTTCTGAACTAAAAGGACATCTGGGTGGATTTATTAAAGCCAAGGATCAGCTGTATAATCAGGTCTTTGCCTTCTTCATTCAAAAGGAAAAAAGGAAGGATTTTGCTTCCAAGTAAACAGCATCAGCTTTGTCTTTTGGTTCAATCAGGTGGATTTTGAATGGTCCCTTTGACGGATGTTTTTGGGGCTTCTCTAATTGTTTTTTCTTTCCTTTTCTTTGGAATATCATGTTTGAATGGTGATAATATATATTTTAAAACCTACATACATTGAAAACATTAATAACAGAGAGATGTTCTACAGTCAAATTACAAGCATGGTTTATTTACACGGTTTCCATTTGTTTAAAGAGTTTAAACTGCTTTCGAGATCAATCAAGGCTCAAGTATGAAAAGCACAGTTTGTCACAGCTTTCCAGCAAAGTTCAACGTTATATTAATGAGATTTCCAGCATAGAAGCAGCGCTGCAAACAGTGCACACAAAATCCCACAATGCACTGCAGCTCTCGATGGCTTAGAGGTCTACAAGGCTATTAGCAAACGCATTAGACGCTGATCTATTTGAGCAAAGTGTACAGATAAGGAAGCTCGATCGACTGAAGGACTAAAGCGACGCTGCATCGGAGCTCTTAAGCTAGACATAAAGCGAGGTCTGAACCCCACTGCGTCTCGACCCACAGCTCGTCAAACGCCTAATGGGTAAAATTAGTGCGATTTGTCAATTTCATTATAAAACAAATCACGATTAATTATAAAGATAATGAAAAAAGATGAGAAAAACAAGCTGGAAATAATAATGTCAGCCATCGGCTATCAGAGACGTCACTATAAATAACAGAAACCTCCGTCTGTCACTCAGGTCACGTTTTAGAGAGAGAGAAGTTTATATTTACTCTGCATCGAATAACAAATCTAATCACCTCCAATCTAATCTAATCTAATCTAATGATAACACTCTCCATTCTTATGTTGCTATGTGATTTAGATCAGATAATCAATACTGCATCTTTCAATCTTTGTTTATTAAATTCAATTTAAGTGATTATTATTGTGATTATTATTGTATTTCTTTAGAGAGAGACAAAGAGAGAGAGAGAGAGAGAGAGAGAGACAGAGAGAGAGAGAGAGAGAGACAGAGAGACCGAGACAGAGCAAGCGAGAGAGGGAGAGAGAGAGAGATTTAATTCCTACTATATTACCTGTCACAATGCGTCCACATTCACCTCCAGGACAATAGAGTGGCATTTACCCAACCACCCACCCACACACACACACACACACACATTTTTCAGACCAGTGAAACTCTTTAGAAACGTCCACAACTGAGCCGGAGGAATAAACAGCTTTGTTTAGGATTGTAGGATTTAAATCTTTTTAAGTAAAGATCTAAATCTCCTTTATTGTCACTTTAATTGTTTATAGAAGACACCCCCTCTACACACACACACACACACACAACCCCCTCCCCAGCCACACACATACGACTCATAAAATCTCTTAAAAGTTTTTCAGCCAAATGTTTCCCAAACAGCCAGATATTCCCGAAGTACAAGAAAAACAACTGTAAGATTCTGAACAGCAGGGAGAATTAGGATTATTTCTCATTCCACTGTACAAAATCCCAGTAAAAACTCCCTTAATTTCTCTATATAATCCCCTGATACACTAATGCACTTTGTCCGTGTGTCACAAGTGCTTGAACACCATCAAGGTAGAAAGTCTGATTCACGCCTGAAACACTGGCCTCCCAGGAGCTCCTTTAATGTCCCAAACGTGGGAATGTCTTGGCGTGAGGTCAGAAGTGTACGGGGGATGCGGCAATAACTCTCAGCTGAGTTCCTGTAACGTGCAAGTGGTGTTTGTGAATAATTACGTGTACAGTTCCCACGGACAAATGTGCGTCTTCCGCAAACTGACGACAAATTATCTGTCGATTTTCAAGGATCAGACGTTTCATTCGCTGAATGTTCGTGGGAACAACCTCAGTGTGGTTCGAGTCCCCTCGGACAGGATCGTCATTCACGGTCACACGGCCTTCTTTAAAACAATTGCACCATTCAAATGTGTTACTGTGGCTAAGGGTCTCATCACTGTACTGTGCTTGAAGTCTTCGGTAAATGTTAATTGCTTTTACACCTTCATTCACCATATATTTGATCACAAGTCCCAGTTTGACTTGAACGCCCCGGGGAGTAAAGCAGGTTAGTAGATTAGACACTCTGGAGCAGTGTGGGAGTGTGTGTGGGTGTGTGTGTGTGTGTGTGTGTTGAGAGAAAGAACGAGAGAGAGAGAGACAGACAGTGAGAGGGGGGTCATAAAGGCTTGACAGCACAAAAGACTGGAATGTCCCCTCCAAGTTCAAGGTTCAAGCTCTGCAGCAGCAGGAGGTCTAAAACCATCTGAGACCACCAACACATGACGATCACGTTTCACTCAGCACGCAAATCCCTCGCTTCACCTCACGTTACCTCTTTGCTCTTCATTCACATTCTTTCGTATAAAAAAATAGCTTTCACGATGCAGCGTCGTTTAATGTCTGGATTTATGTAGTGAGGAAACACACACATCCAATATGAAAAAATACGTATATTAAAAATGATTTGCAGAAACATGCTCATACCCTCAAACTGACACATACATACTCATACATACACACACACACAAACAAGAAGTCCAGTTGATTGAGCGCAGATGAAACGAGGCCTTTCTGCCTTTCCCAGAATCCCCAGAATCCTTTGCTAGTATTCCAGCTCTGCTTAATTGGTTCCTGTGGAATTCAGTCTTGGCCTCTGGGCTGACAGGGGTTTTAACCCTCTCTGACCGTTTCAGGTGTATTATCCGTTTTAAACCCTAAAGCCAAAACAAAACTAAAGTAAAAAATCCCTCTCTCCGTTACAGAGTCTCCTCTCTGCTGCGTGTGTGTGTGATTCATGTTTAATCTGATCATTGCCTGGTATGAAAGATTTAACACGTAATAATGGAGGAAAAAAGAGATAAGAGAGACACTAAGATCACATAAATCTCAAGGTGAAACGCTTAAACATCCCGATTTAACATTTCAGTGGATTTCATTAGCTGTAGCAGCTCTCAGGTCATCTGTCACTCTTTCATATTTGAAGTGAAATGAGATCCAACCCGTCCATGATAAGCATTAATCCTAATGTATCTCTGAACCATTTAACGTTTAGAGTAAAATATGACCCAATGACATGCCTCTGATTTACTGCTTATTGAACATCACTGAAAAAAGCATTTCTGACTCTCACATTAAAAGCCTGCGCATCATCAGACATCATTATAGCCAATTGTATCATTAAAAAAACTTTTTAGGATTTAAAAAGCCCTGATTTGCTATGATTACACCCACAGCTGTTTCTGAACCTCATGGGGAAAAAATCTGTTTAAATGCTGCTGTGAAAGTAGGACGAACATCTAATGCAAATGTCACTTTGGTAATAACAAGCCCTAATGTAAAGAGCTTCTGATTGCAAATCTGATTATTAATCTGTCTGATTCTTTCCTTAGGGCTGATCCTTGAAGATTTTTTTGATTTTTTAAATGTCTGTTTAAACAACAATTAAAACTGTACTACCGGCATTTTAATGGTATTAGTTTATTCACAAACGTATTGTTCCCACGTTGACTTTTAGATTGAAATAAATATTAAGGCTATGAACAGAGGCAGGAAACTGCATATTCATTCATTATCAAATTATCAAATAAAATTTATTATTTATTTCTGTAGCACCTTTTTAAAAAGAAGAGTTTACAAAGTGATTTACAATAAAAATGGCAATACAAATACCATTCATAGACAAAAATAACAAAAAAGAAATCAACAACTATCCTTAATTCACTTTAATTAAAACTAGAGAGAAAAAAAAGTTTTTACCAAACACTAAAAACTATATTACGTAGAACTATATTATGTAGAAGTGTGAGACAGGCTTTATCCTTATAAAGATATCAGGAAATAGATCAGATATCAAATACATGCGAAAATATCTATGTCAATGTCTCTGTCACTGTTGGCGATCTAAAAAAACTATTTAAATATTCGAGACGGAAACAGAAATTTGATTAATGCTTTGTTATACAAAGGTCCTGAGCTGGACAGAAGTGAAAACCGTGGACACTAAAGGGTTAATGATACTGAATGGAACGTCATCCGTCTGCAAAAAAACCCCGAAAAAAACCTGAAACCATAGAAACCAATCTCTCATGAAAGCTCGTCCCGTGAAGTATTTTTCCTCGAAGCGTTATGTAGAAGTGCGAGTGCGTTCACGTCACAGCTGCCATTTAGACTTTCAGACTTCACTCGCTTCATTTTGGCTTCGTCCACACGTAATCAAAGTCAAAGTCAACGCCAGCTGCCCTCGGGGGACGTGAGAGAGAGAGAGAGAGTGGGGGGGGGGCATCAGCCACGGGGGAACAAACACAAAGGAGGGGGAGGAGTGCACGGAAAAGAGGAAGGAGGGATTTTGGGTGAAGGCAGGAGGCGTATTCTGCCCCAATGCACACGGAGAGGTCACCAATCCCCCACCCATCATCCGTCCCTCCTCTTCACCATCCTGGGCTGACCTCTGACCCTGCTATCTCTACATAAAGGCAGGGATGGAAAGAGAATGGGGTGGGGGGGGATGAGGAAGAGAGAGAGAGAGAGAGAGAGAGAGAGAGGAAAGAGAAATCGATGATAACAAAAGAGAACTGGGGCCGAGCCAACAAGTGAATCTTTCATTGCTTAATGAAATCTATGTCTATTTTTGACTTATTTTTCAAACACCCCGTTTGTTTCAGAGAGTTACGTCGTCATTTCTTTCAGCCCAGATGGGTTGATGACGCACACCAGCCTGTTGCTGATGCTCGGTGTAGGGACTAAATAACAAAATGAATTATCATTTATCAGGCTAAAACTCTTGCTTGATTTTTTATGGATTTAATGCACAGCAGCATACTGTAGCATCAACAACACACAATGTGGTGTCTCTTCTGTCTGTCATCAGAATGACTCCACAATTCCACACAGAACAAACTGTCTGTTAGACATGGCCCTCGTGCACCATACTTTCCACTTTGCACTGAGAACATCCACGGTGTCATGCACAATGTGTCCTCTAGGGGGAATGAGCACAATCTGAGCTCAAGTTCAAGTGCAACACTGTTTACTTGCCTCTTAGACCCAGTTCATCCTGTACAATCAATTAACCCTGTGCAGTTAAAGAATCTGGACTTGACCTCTGTCTGGAATTCGGTTTTCACTATGCTTTTTTTTCACCAAGACAGCTTCATTTATAGTTGTTGGTTCTTGTCACTTTTTCTTTACATCTGTTATCTTGTTCAGTCAGGTATAAATTGTGTGCAGCTGATAGGATGTCATGCATACACACTCAAACATTTACACCTGGGGCAAATGTAGCATTTTTAATCTACTAAACCTGAATACCTGGAAAACATTCATGGACAAACCATAGAAATCCCCACACAGAGGGCAACCTGAGATCAGGAGTCAAGAAACCCTTGAATCCACCCTGCGACCATAACTCCACCCTGAGACATTCAGACATCTACTGTAACCCCCCCCCCCCCCCCTTACTGGAAAATTTCATAATGTCGTCATCAACTTAATCCTAAATACCCACATGTTCATCCACCAACTAAACCATTCACACTAGATTCAACACCACCAAAAAAAAAACACGCCATCCGTCCTGGAACTCTCAACCTAAAGATTTATTTACAAGCCAAACCCTTACAAATCCACTCTACAACCGACAACCATAAAGCTCACCCATACATTCAGACTCTTATAAAGCAATCCATCAATCTAAATCCATCAACCTAACCAGTAAAATCGACTCTTCAATAAAATACTGAACTCTAAAATCCACAACATCCATCCATCAACCCTGATTGTGAAAAACATGGCAACCATGACAAAGCTCTTTCCATTCCTAGCTAGTATCTAACTACCAGACTAGCCTAGCGTTCTCTGTGGAGTAATCAGTAATGGAGATGAAATAAAGATTGGTGTAACAGCTGATGAGGAGATGGTTTGTTCCTCCATTGGTTTTGTTTTGAAGGCAATGAATGTCATCCTATTGACTTAAATAATAAAAGACGCAATTTTTCACTAGCACTGTTTATTTTTTTTGTCTTCGTCCCAAAACGAATAACCTGATTGGTCTGGAGGTTTAACGATTTAATGTTAAGAATCAAATTCGCAAACCAAACACTTCCTCTCCACATGACCAACATCCATACTAGACCGCAGAATCCTAAATTTAGCTCATTACAGTTTATAGACACCTCACTGTAGACTCTTTACTCTCTACAGTACTCACCATCCACCGTAGACTATTAACATTATAAGTTAAAACAAGCAGCAATGTTCATGCGACTATACTGAAACTACTCAAACTTCACAGATTTATTTGGATTCCTCTAAATTTTAACATCTACAACAATCTTCTAGCTGCTACACAACACATCCAGCACAAAGAGGGAGGACAGGAAGAGACTGATTTTTATTGGTGGACAGCCCAGGCCCCATAAAGTGGGTTTAACTGCGCTGGACGCCATGAAGGAGCCGTTAAGTGTAGTGGGGCATGGTGACGGGGGGGGGGAGGGGGGGGGGGCGGTGGCTACATCATTAACCGCACCAAAGACGTTGGC
>JAQMYJ010000023.1:2745718-2771014 GCA_030014305.1 Clarias laeviceps | reverse complement strand
GTGAAGCTGCTTTGAGACAATGACCATCGTTAAAAGCGCTATATAAATAAAATTGAATTGAATTGAATTGAATTGAAAATGTGCTTGTGAAGCTTTAAGTCACTCCATTCTTCTCCAAAACTCTAACAACTGTCTTTAAAGAGAAATAGGACACCAGATAATGTCCGAAACCAAAAGAAATGGGATTAACAGCACGATGTAGAGTCAGGGACGTGTCCGTAACAGCTCCTTACAATAATCTCCACCGCATTCGGGGGAAATCCTGAATTCTTCCCTGCGCTACTGTATATAACCAGTTAAAAAAAGCTGTTTATCTGGCAGGAATTATTAGTGTTGTTAGAATAATTACGAAAGGATTTTTTCTACTTTTCAGTGCAGATAAATTGAATTTACGGTATTATGTACATAATAAAGGAAGATGTGATGTAACAGGAGATTCATTAACAATTAGGTCCTGCAGGCTGGGAAACAGAGTTACTGTAGTTACTGTTGCCAACTCAGTGTCGATTATTTCGATATTTATAACATGATAAAAAATGTAACAATGAATTAAGGCATTATAAAAGAGAACTTGAGAAACTGATTTCCGGTCCAGAATGCTTATTTATGTTTGGACATTTATGGGTCACCGTATATCCTGGGAGTGGGAATGCGGGAGGGGGCTCAAGGAGTAAAATACATAGTTACAGAAAGTAAGACAATATGTTTTATATTTTTATGTAATATACTTATATTAACATATACAAATAAAATTTATATAGGACAAAACATTGTTGTAGGCTTCTTTATGAACCCTTAAAGAAGGCTAAGGACTCTTAATCCCACAATTCACCGATTTCTTATGAATTTATTTGCTTTTTTAATCCCTAGAACTTGTTGTGCACTTAAAATGTAGTTAATTTAGATAAACTCTTGTGGTACACTGGCTCTTCAAAAGGTTGACATATAACTAAAGTTTGTTAGCCTTCGTAAAGGTCCTACAGTATCTGGAAACCATCAACAAGTGCAACCATTTGATGAAGCTAAGAACCCTTTAGCATTCAATTAAGCAGAAGAGAACGCTTCTTCTAAAAGCAAAGTGAAAAAATCCAACTGAGATGGCATGACCGGCCTTCATTCTTGGAAACCCTCTAATGTGGCTGAATTAAAACAATTGTGCAAAGAAGAGTGGGCCAAAATTCCTCCACAGTGATGTGAAAGACTTATTGCCAGTTATCACAAACCCTTAACCAGTTATTAGGTTTAGGGAGCATTTACTTTGTCACAGTGCCAGGCAGGTTTGCACTGCGTTTTTCCCTTAATGAATCAAAGCAACATTCATAAACTGCATTTTGTATTTACTTGGGTTATCTTTGTGTCATTTTTTATCTTTTTTTTTTTTTTTATATGACAAATATAAAAATAATAATAATAATAATACTTTCTCACAGCACTTTATGTAGAACCTTGTGACATATTATTTCCTAATCGGCTAAGTCTCCAACTAGAACCCTTGAACAACTAGAACAAGTTTCATTGTCCAGAGACCCCTTAAAGAACCTCTTAAGAACCCAAGAATTAAGAAAATGTCAGGTTCTAGATTTCAAGAAGAATCCTTGATGATGATGATGACTTATTTGGAATTTGCAACATGTACAGTGGATAATTAAGGGTTCTTCCAAGAACCTACTACATGGAACCCTTTTTCAATAAATTTCTTGGTCCAGAGTGTGACATATCTCAGTGGAAGGAGACATCCAAGAACTTTTAAAGGTTCTAGACTTTTTAGCTCAAGAATGTGTAATAAAACTGTGTAAGCTTTGATTAAAAGCCAGAACCCTGGAGAACGCAGTTCCATACTATCTCCTGGTGTGTGAGGGTGTGAGGGACATGAGCTGTCAGTCAAACTGAACAACAGGCACAAGATGGAGGCACGGTATTGATGTATAATGTTTCCACATAACGTTTCCCGTGATGTCGCAGCAGGCTAAGAGGGTTCTCCATGTGTCATTTTGCTCCCCCGACATTCAGAACAATGCAGCGCGCTCAATCAGAGCCTGTGTGAAAGATAATAACTGCAATCTGCTCTACACGCTGAAGGACAGGAGAAACATTTCCACACAGGAAGCAGACGCACGCTAAAGAGTACTGAAGGACAGTGTTTGTGTGTGTGTGTGTGTGTGTGTGTGTGTGTGTGTGCTAAATCTAATGCATCCCTGATACTAGGGAAGGAACCATATCTTCTCTTATGGGAAAAAAAAAAAGACAAAAAAGTGGTTCACATTATACTGTAATTTGTGGCTTTATTTGCACGTGAAACACACAGTTCTTTTATTTATTTATTATTCTTTTATTTTGATGTAATGTTTATGTCATTCCTTTTTTCATTAAATTTATTTAACCATGGTGGTTTGCTTGATACATTTATTTAAATAGTTTAAGATTTTTACAGTTTATTTATTTATCCTTTTTTTTTATTGATTCGAGTTGTCAGTTGTCATTTTTTCATTAATTTCCATATGATTTTTACTTGACTTTTTTCAAGTGTAATCTTTACATGACTTATTTATACCTTTTTACATCCCGTTCATTTTTTACACAGTTTAATCATCTGAATGTATGATTTTACATGACTGTAAAGTTTATTTTAATATGATTTCAAATACGATTTTTAAGGATTCACTTATTTTCAAATTTTTTATTTTAGTTTGTTTTTAAAACTTATTTTGATTTTAGCTTTTTTTTTTACTCGTAGTGTATGTGGGCTTATTTAAAAAAAAAATTCAATTAATATTATAATTTTTTGTTTTGTATTTTAATAATTTATTTGTATTTTTTAGGATAACTGTCATGGCGGCACCAGAGTGTCGCTGGACTTCAGCACCCGTCACATAACTGGTCACATCACTGATCACCGCGAGTTCATAATTTGAGTTTTGTTCATGATTGTGTTGTACCTTAATCTTTTTATGTCTCCTACAGCACTGCATTTAAGTTATCAGTTTGTCTTTGTATCACATCCATTGCATTATCCGTGTTATTGTGCTTCTTGTTAACGTTAAGCTCTAGTCACTACTTAGAGTTAAGGTTCTAATCTTGTTCTTGTTTGTTTTGGTTTGCACAAAGCTTATTAAAGAAAAGAATATATCTTATACACTTCCTGGCCAAAAAAGTCACCCTTCCGGAAGGGCCATATTATTTATCTGCATCAAGTAAAGAAAACAACTAAGGAGGTGTGAAAACCCTTAAACAGTGGAACCTGGAAGGATAGTGCTGAACCGTCAACAATGGACATCACTTAAATGCTTGGTAAAAAATGTCCAGTTAAAATTAGAGCACAATCTGATGAGAACTCACAGGACTGGAACTAAACACCTGTGTCTATAAGAAAACCACTTGTTAGTCGGACTCATCCGAAAAAAGGCTTCAGTTTGCTAGGGAGCATAACGACTAGACTTTGGACTAGACTTTTGGTAAAGATAAAGTAATACAGTAAAGATCATGTGGTCTTGTCCGGATTGAGCCTATTCCAGAGTGATGCATAGTGTCCAGTGTACAAGCCTCTGGAGACAGTGTTATGATCTGGGGTTGATTCAGTTGCTCAGGTCGAGACTCAGCAATGTTATGTGGCAATAAAATGAAGTCAGCTGACCACCTGAAATCACTATCTGTATCTGTGGAGTTTTTCTTTTTTTTAAATTATCTGGTTATCACATTGTGTGCTTTAATGAAAGATAAAGGTGACTGAATGAAATCTTAGTGTGTGACTTCTTTGACCAGGTGGTATATGATGAACATGATCCAATGTAGCTTCTCTATTCAGATTGTTATAAGCTGTATGTACAATATTCCACACATTGTGAAGACTTAAAAATAACAGTTGTAAATGGTGAAAAAGTTCAACCAGCACACACATCTTTAAATCCGTTAAAATAAATAAATAAACACACTAGCTGTTAGACAGGTATGCAAATCTTCAGCACACAATAATATAGGCAAAAGCCCATTCTTTAGCGTATCACCATACAGACTCTCAATAAGGACACTACAGCGAAAGCACAAACATGCTGCAGCTTTACAAAGCAAAGAAAGCTCATTTCATATGCACGCTGAAATAAACACCACAACACGGCAGACATATTACAATAAACCGCACACGCTTGCGTTCATAAAGCGCTGACACCATCAGGATCGATGCTATGTCACACAACTCTTTCACAGCCCAGCTTTTACATATGTTTACACAATGTTGCTTTCAGATAATGCTCTGTGAAAATGTATTCGCCCCTCCTGATTTCTTCTGTTTCATTTAGTTGTCTTGGGTATTGTTTAAGATCTCAAAAGAAAACCTTTGACACAAGATATGACAACACAAAATGTTTTTTTAAAGGATTATGTTATTGTTTTGTGGTTCCTCTTGTTCTCCTTGTCTTATGTTATTTTTCAGTAAAATGATCTGAAAACATTTAATGTGACTTACATGCAATACGTCAAACATACAGTACTGTCAGACATGGGTGGCAAAAAACAAACAAGGACAGCCCCCTCACGCTTGAATGGACGATATCACCGACTGGTGCAAGTGCAGTGCCCAAGAAGCCTTTCACCGGGCCCAAAACCAGAACCAATGGAAAACAGCAATAAGAACCAGTGACTAGCCCCAACGGTTAGTTAACCATGGGATGATGATGATAATGATGATGATGATGATCAATAACAACAACAATAATAATAATAATAATAATAATGACAAAGAAATCAGGAAAGGAGTGAATACTTTTTCACTGCACTGGACCACACTGAACCGTTCAGAGAGAAAAAGCTGCTAGATGCAACAAAATGTTCTTTAAGGTTTCTATAAAATGGGATTTTATCTTTTTTTTTTTTTTCAAGAAACTCTGAAGTACCAGGGTGTTTTTTTTACGTTTATGACCTTGGAGAACCATTTAAAGGTTCCTTCAGCACTTTACAGTGTGATTACAGTGTATATCTGAGGATCTCTTGGCGGAGAGCAGAGATATTGTCCATCCCCATCCATCCATCACTGTAAATATCCACAATTATTAATTATTTAAATAACTAATCCACAATTACTTTTTATAGATATAATGGGTTCTCTGTGGAATCCTCTCTGACAAACTTGTAAAACTATTAAAAGTTCCCACAGAGAAACAAACCTAAGGGTGATTCAACTAGGGGCTCTTCAAAAAAGCATGTTCGTACAGTTCTTTTCTTCTGATCCTATTAGGTTCTAGTTTATAAACGTTTTTTGACTGAGTTCCTTTAAGATTTAGGCCACATATAGAATCATTATAGGGAAAGCTTTGAAGGAAAGCTGTTCCACACAGACCTGAAGGGTTCTACAGGGTTGTCTGTAGAACCTGAGTCTTTACTGGAGTGATAAATTAAACAAGTGTAAGGTATTTAGATGTTACCCTTAAGCTTGAAAGGGCTGAGGGCTGTCCTCAATCAAAATGTTCAATGCAAAAACTAAATTTCTCATTGTGTTCAGGAGCGCAACTGATCCAAACCGAACCAGTAGCTGTATGTGTTACTATTATTAATAGTGATAAATACATATGAAGCGGTACAGCGGCGTAGTGGTTAGCACTGTCACACACCACCAGGGTCCGGGTTTGAATCCTGCCTCGTGTGTGTGTGTGTGTGTGTGTGTGTGTGTGTGTGTGTGTGTGTGTGCGTGCATGGAGTTTGCATGTTCTCCCTATGCTTGGTGGGTTTCCTCCAGGTTCTCCGGTTTCCTCCCACAGTCCAAAGACATGCCAATTAGTCGTCCCCCAATTAGCGTCCCCAAACTGCCTGTAGTGTGTGAATGAGCGAGTGGATGAATGTTGACTGGAGGTCCTAACACGGTAAAAAAAGGAATAAATACAACAGTGATCACCAGTGGCATCCTAGATGAAGATGGATCAAAATAAATAAGCAAACAAACAAACAATTTTAATAATAATACTAATAATAATAATTTAATTAATTAATTAGGTCACATGACCACAGAATGATCAGAATGTGTAGCAAATACAATTATAATACAATGTAATAAACACCAATCCGGTGTGTTATGTATGTGTGTGTGTTTATTAACGTATTTGATTATCTTATTAATATCAGAGGAGATATTATCCTGCTTCTGGTCCAGCTTAAACTCACTCCATTCTTCTTCTAAACAGGCTTTAATGAGAGATAATACGCCAAAAAAACGAGCCGGAGATCCGGGATTAAGGGCGGCACGGCGGAGGTGATGGTCAGCCCGCACAGGGCCGCGTCCCAAACACACACACACACACACACACTCCATTGCGCGGAGACTGAGACCAGGCATGAAACCCCTCCAGTGATGCACACACACACACACACACTCGGTTCGGTTCCGTGCGCTGGAGAAAAGCTGTTAGAGTGATGAAGACTTACCGAGAGCAGCAGCAGCAGCAGCAGTGAACCAGATGCCGAGCAGACGCGCAGCAGCCAGGAGGCGCCGTCCCGTCGCCATGTTCATCACCTCCCCAAATGTGTGCGCAAACACAAAGCCACACCGTGTAGAGAGGAGAGGAGGAGAGGAGAGGCTGAGTGAGTGAGAACGGCTTCCTCTGAAATCTGCTGCGTCCTACGACAGGCTCTGGACCCCGGGAGTCGCGCGCCTCCGCGCCATAATACACATCATCCACCGGGAATCTCCGCTTCTCCTTCCTCCCCGTATCGCTCCCTCCTTATCGCTCTGTTTATCGCTCTGTTTATCTCCGGTAAAACACCGCGCTCCGGTACCTCCTCACACACACACACACACACAGCACACACCGCGACTGACGGTCTAATCTCTCTCTCACACACACACACACATACACACACACACACTCTCTCTCTCTCTCTTTCAGGAACAAAAGACGCGGCCGAGTGCGAGAAATCAGCGACAAGACTGCCACCTTCCCCTCAAACAATTCATTCTGCCTTACCAATATTATGAGACTGTGAAACAACAACAAGAATAATAATAATAGAAATAATAATAATAATAATAATGAACCATCAATAGTAGGCGAGTCTTTGATCATTCTTTGACTCTTTGAAGTTTCTTTATTTGTTTTTACATTCAGGTTATAATTAGTTCTTAAATTGGTTAATTTTGGAAACTTCCTTAAATTTCAGGGTTTTTACACACATTTGACCCCAAAATGGACCAATATTTTAAAAAAAATTTTTAAAAAAGAGTCTAAGAAGTTTTTGTATAGTTAATTAATCTAGAACATTCTTGTTTGGAACCAGTTGTGAAAAAGAAACAACCTTTTGTTTGGTTCTACATCAAACCTTTAGTAAGTGAGAACAACCACAGAACCAGTAAGGACTTAAGGAATTAAAAAAAAAAAGTAAATCTGAATTGGGCAGTATGGTGGTGTAGTGGATAGCACTGTGGCCTCACACCTCCAGGGCCCAGGTTCTATTCCTTTTGCATGTTCTCCTCGTGCTTGCTTTACTCCGGGTACTCCGGTTTCCTCCCACAGTCCAAAAACATGCAGATTAGGCTAATTGGTGTGCCCAAATTGCCCATAGATTGTGTGAATGTGTGCCCTGCGATGGATTGGCACTTGTGCCCTAAGTGTCCTGGGATAGGCCCCAGGCCCCCCCACAGTATAGATGATGATTGAGTTAGTGATTGAATCTGAATTGTTTGAGGGTTCTTTAGTTTGTTTATCAAGAAGAACACTTAGAAGCTTTATGAAGAACTCTGCATCATGGTTCCTTGTATCAAGGCAGTATATATATTAATGTATTACTATTTTGTTAGACACTTTTTCACAATTAACATAAACAAACAAATACAAACAAATAAACAAACAAACCTCATATGTGATATTAGGCCACTGACTGTTTTAGGATGAATATTGAAGTCTCAAGTCCCTTTTACCGACTTCAATCATTAAAAAAGGCAATGCATGATTTCATTTCATACACAATCTTTTGCATCTTTATTTTGATCAGTAAAGCTGTATAGTAGCGACCTTCTATCTGGGCCATTGCAAGAAAATCAATTGGGTAATAGCGCCCTCTAGCGGAAGTAGTCTTGTTGCCCTATAAACAGCGTGATTAATGTATATCATACACAAATTAGAGTCAAACGTCAGAGGGTGTGGTTATTACAGGTTATAAATACTTTGCTGAACTGTTTACTTAGGGGTGGAAATTGGGACAGCAGCAATCACCTGGAGGAATATTACCCCACATTATTAAAATAAGCCATTTTAAATACTGAACTGTTGACATGTCGAGAACAAATTAACATAGCATTTTACATAAAAAATATTAAGAAGTGTGATTTGCTCTTTTTTTAAATCTGTGGTACAGAATAGACAATAAAAAGGGAGAACTTTTTTATTTTTTTAAGTAAAATAAAGGGGCACAGTAGCGTACCACAGAACCAGTACCACAGAACCAGTGGTTAGCACAACCGTCTCTGAGTGTTCTCCCTGTGCTTTGGTGGGTTTTCTCTGGGTGCTCTGGTTTCATTCCACAGTCCATAGACATGCAGCTTAGGCTAATTGGGGCTCCCAGATTGCCTGTTTTCTGTGTGCCCCGTGATGGATTGGCGCCCTGTCCAGGCTGTACCCTGCCTTGTGCCCTAAGTCTCCTGGGATAGACTCCAGGTCCCTGTGATAAAAGACGAATGAATAATTTAAATCAAAAAGGGTTATAAATAGGATTTACATTTCACAGTCATTTTTTTAAACGATTACACTGAAATGTAAATCCTATTTTTACGCTTGTTTTAACAGAAATTTGCAAAAACAAATATTTTCCTATAAATATTTTTTTTTTCTTGAGGTACTGATCCTGGCATTGACACAGTTAACATATGTCGTTCTTCATCTGATTAAAGGTTTTGCAAATGTACCAAAGGAGTAAATTATCATTAAGAAAAGACATCAACTGTAATTCAAAACATGATTTTATTCTATATTTAAAATGGAAAATGGGGAAATATTTTCCATCCAAGTGTTCACTCTATATAGCAGTCAGATAATGATAAATGAAAGCCAGTGTGTCACACAGCCTATTTGAATAGCTGATATATTTTTTATTTGATGGAAAGCTAGATTGTACTGCTGTGGTGTGATAACTCTTTGTGGTTCTAATTATCTTCTGATTAATGTGAAATTCTCTCTACAGCCTAATGGCTCTAACACACCTAATGGTGCACTGCTTTCATTAGAGCATAATAGAAGACTATTATACTTTTTTGAAATCTTTATTCTTTATGTAGAAAAAGGTTATCCATTAGCATACGAATTTAGTATATCTTTATTCACATGCCAATAACTCGGGGGTTCTGTTCTTGTGATGTTCATTAAGAGAGTAATTTTTGGTTTTAATTCTCTACGGAAGCATAAAGAAATCCATTGTGGCTGAATCACCTTGATGCTTTTTATTAACATGTTTATGGACATTCTAAATTATCACACTTTACTATGAAAGAAGGAGAAAAAAAGTAATCTTCTCAAAGTATTGTTAATCAGTCTGGAGCATTTCTTTAAATATCAGTGGGGCATGAGATTAAAATTTAAAGTTTTATTACCATTAACCTTTAAACAAGAACAAATTTCAGTCCTTTAAAAGTGTGTTCCTAAGAACAGACTGATTTGTTGAGTATCACTGAATCCATTACTAATAACAGTCTTATGTACAAACATTTAGGTAAGAAAATCACATCAAGACCTCACTCTCCTCTACTTAATACAGTATACGTGAAGACAGTGACCCCAAAACTCTGACATACACATAAAGATCTACATTAGCAAATGATGAGTTGACACAGTGCTGATAGAAGACATGGTGTAACTGAGGTAGCGTGTCTATCAAGAAGATATTAAACACACACGAGCACCAAATTTGTTCCTGAGCCAGATCAGATTAGATCCAGTTCAGGAAGTTACAAAGCTTTGATGCCACTAGATGGTCACATCACTAGTTTTCTATAGAGCACCAGTGAGACAGCAGGTTTTAACCACTGTTTTATGGAAATTAACTTATCTGTGCAATACGTCTGCTTTGTTTTTTGTGTTTTTTAGATTTTTTTGTGCATACTAAAAAAAATATTCAGATTCTTTAACAAAACACTGCATTTGAAAAAAGACAAATGTTAAGAATATGGAGACACTAAACTGATATGTGGCTTTAAACAGTAGCAGTTAGCAACTAGACAATGCAGCAGTTTGTACAGTACATGCAAAACATATCTGAGGTTTTAGCAACAGTGCAACATTTAAATTAAGATTCTTGCTTTTCATTTCTATGCAAATTATATACGATGGACCAAAAGGGAAATACAAACAATTGCCTGAAATAATTCCTTTAATAAATCTTAAATTTATTAATATTTTTATATTCTACCTGCAATTAGTTGCTGCACAAAAAAGGAACAAAAAAAATAAAAGCTGCAGTTGCATCGTATCTTGTCATGTACAACCTCATATTAAATGTCTGGAACAATGGAGATGAGGAAGTGGCTAGTTACTAATTTGTCAGCGAACCCAGCTTCATACTGATTAATGTATTATTTATTTTGTGTTGAACTAGATACAATTAAAAGCTACAGAATTACAAAATCAGAATATCATTTAAAAGTATAATTAAATTTAAAAAGTGAAACCCTGATACTTTATATAAGTGAAACATTTCAAGCTTTTCTTGTTTTAACTTCAATAGCTACAGCTTAGAGTTTATGAAAATAAAAAATACAGTATCTCAAAATATTAGAATACTTCATTTCAAGAGAAAAGTGTGGTAGGAAAAAGTGAAAAAGCAACAGGGATGACCCCAGCTTTAAGACGATTGTCGAACAAAACTGAATAAAAACTTTCACAAGTAGTGGAGTGGGCTGGCGTCAATGCATCAAGAGCCACCATGTACAGAC
The DNA here is from genome assembly GCA_030014305.1 of Clarias laeviceps. NCBI lineage: Eukaryota > Metazoa > Chordata > Actinopteri > Siluriformes > Clariidae > Clarias > Clarias laeviceps. Next base: position 2,760,114 of record JAQMYJ010000023.1, on the reverse strand, counting down.
CTCTTCAGGAAATGGAGGAAGAGTCTGGAGGAAGAGTGGAGAGGCACAGAATTCAAATTGTTCAAAGTCCAATGTGAAGTTTACAGAGTGTGATGATTTGGGGTGCCATGTCATCTGCTGATGTTTTCTGTGTTTTATCATGTCCACAAGTCAACACAGCCATCTACCAGAAGAATTCATGCTAAAGGAAAAATTAACATACTTTTCAGAAGCTGGACATTTCTGTAGATCTTGTAAATGTTTGATACTAGTTATAAAGAGCTGTAAGCCATAATCATTTACATTGACGGCATTAGAAGACACCTTTATTCAGGGTGACTTATTTATCTCATTACACACGAGCAGTTATGAGTTAAGGGCCTTGCTCAAGAGTGGCAACCTTATGGTGCCGGAGTTTGTACCTGGGACCTTCCGATCAGTAGAGACACCTTAACCACTGAGCTACCCTCATTGAAATTAAAAACTAAATTAAAACAAAGTCTTGAAATATTTCATTTTATGTGAAATGAATTTAGAATATCTGAGTTTCACTTTTTGAATTAAATAAAAAAAAGTCCACAATATTCTATTTTTTTGCAATGCTACTTTACATACACTGTACATGAGTAGCTGCTACCTACCGAAAACACTACAAAAGCATTCAGCTACCAGAGACTAACATGAATTTACAGTAAGAGTTGACAATGTTTTATAATTTTTTTGGGGGGCACTTTTGGGGAGACATACAAGAATATGTAAAGAAAAATTGTACTTTGTTACACTACGTAAGCATTTTAAATCTTACTCAAGTAAATTTACAAGAATTTTTTTTTTGCTAGTTTAATTTTCAATTTTGTTTTGTTAAAAAATGACAACTAATCAATTTTGCAGCTTTAAGCCTGTGAAATTTTGAGTTTCGTTTTGTCACTAATGCCACTTTAGAGTTCATTCCAAAATGAATAAACATTAGCTATCCAGCGAGTCAAATTCAGTTTTACCAGCATATTCAATAAACATATTAAATTTATATTTGGATTGTTAATTTTTGATCTGTTTATATTCTTTTTATCTTCAATGCTTGAGTACGTTTTTTTGAGCAGAGTTTTATTTTTTTGCTCTGCATTCCTTTTATTTGAGTACAATATTGTGACATTGCTGGAGTAACCATATTATTACATAAATATTTTATATATACTATTCTCAGTACTTTCCCCACCCCTGTTCAACAACAGCCCTGAGATTTGGTCACTGTTGAGATTTGGGTTACATTAATTAGTAGATAACAAATCATGTAATGTTTTAATAAAGATACATAAAAAGAGATAAAAGTTGAGTGAAAAAGTTAGCATACCCCATGAATCGTGCATAAATAGGAAATATTAATGTTTAATTTACAGATCCCTTTTAAACAACTGATTTGTGCTTTATTCACTTATTTAGAAATCAAGTTTAAACTTGCCTTTTCTCCCAAATTTTCTTTTTCTAAATGAATGGGACATATACAGTACTTCTTCTTCTTATTATTATTATTAGTAGTAGTAGTAGTAGTAGTAGTAGAAAGAAAGAAAGAAAATACAATAAAATATACAATAAAATAACTTTGTATAATTGTATGCAATATGAAGTAACTTCTTAAATTTGCTTTCTGTAACAAAACATACAAAACATCAAATTTGGTGGGAAAAAAAGTACAATTCTGAATACCATTTAAATATATCAATAAAAAATTTGGTACAGTAACACCACAAGAAAGAATCAAAAGTAAGGATTTAGCCAATTTAGAGATATTTATATAACATTCCAGAAGGAGAATGCAAACATTTAAACTGCTACCATTTTCATTGTTTTTAACTATGAATTACGTTCTGTTATTCTCAAAATGTTACTGTTAAACTAAAGAAACAAAATTTCACTGCTTATTCCTTTTGTCCAAATGGTTGTGCATTCTCTTTCACTCAACTCTATGCGATTAGCAAACAACTGTGCATATCCATGTGTGAAAAGTAAAATCAAAACCGAAATAGGATGCTAATTCTTGACCAAATAAAAATAAAAAGAAAGTACAAAACAGGTTGATTTCCCAGGCATAAGACATTAAGACTAAGTAATCACTAGATTACTTAATAAGAATAAGACTATAATAAGAATATACACTAGACTATAGTTGCATCTAAGATTTTGTATAATATTAAAGTTGAAAACGCTCTGTTCAAACTTTTTAAATTTTAAAGGCGAAATAAAATGTTTTAGGTAACAAAATAAGTACACAGCTGCATTTTAGACATGGATTAACCGTAGCATTGGCTAAATTTATTTAATTAAGAGGCTTTTAGCTTAATCTGTGAGGAATACCTTTGGAAGAATAACACGTTTACTGTATCCAGATGAGGGGAAAAGGTAAAATGATACAAGGGCGATTTCTGTTTTTCGAAAACTGCTTCATTTCTTATAAGACAAACCTGAGTGATGAAAAATACAAACAGGAATGGTTTAAACACTTGTACTGAGCACCTGGTCTAAGATGAAGCACCAAAATAATCCTTCTGAGGAGGTCTTTAAGACTTGGACTTTTTACGTAAAAATTGCTCTTTCATCATGTGACCTCTGAGGTGATAAGTTTGGCATCTAGCAGATATGTTACATGTTGGGTATTATCTTGTTTCACACTTTACATGATATACAGTATATAGAACAATCATTTACAGAAACACACTTTTGCTTTTTTCCTTTTGCCAAGTTATCTCTACCCCCCCAAAAAATAAATATAAAAAAGATAGAAAAGAAATGGTGAAAACATATAGCTGACTGCAAAAGTTTGTGCACCCTTACTTTATATGTAAGGAAACAAAGAAAGTTTGGTCTTCTTCTACAAAGATTCCTACATATATGACAACAAGAAAAAAAAATACACATTATTATTATTATTATTATTATTAGAGAATTAAATATTACATTGTAATGTATATCAAAATTGTATTTGTTAAATTATTATAAATATGGACTTCTACACTTATTTTCTTTAAGGACTTGGTCAGATTTGCTGCTGTTTATTTCTTTTCAGTTATACAGTAACGTTTACATTACAGTTCCCTTTAAGGGACATTACTTAACAGAATAGTTGACATAAACCAACACCTTAAACTTCAACATTAATACAAAATTATAAAACAGTACTGAGGAAATTTGATTATTTTCCAATAACAGCATGTCCTAAAATGTTTAATTACTCACAGCAATTTGCCATCGATTACAATTTACAATTTATTAAAGAAGGACAACTTGTACTTTCAGCCATTTATGGTTACCTTTAATGTTATTGAACGTCCACAAACGTCCCAAGTGATTTCTTGTTCTCACTTACAGATTACAGTACCATTAAACTGTCACTCCCTCACCAGGGGCTCTTTTTTCTATTTTTTTTTTCCTTTTAACACAACTGATAAACCACAAAGTGAGACAAAAAGACCTCTGTTGTTAAGTTTCCTGTTACAGTAACTCTCACTGTTACAAAGTGCTAACATTGGAGACTCCTTCCATAAATGTTCAATAATCTAACATACAGTATAACAAACCTCAATATTTCAGTAACTACATGATTTCTTTGTTGAATTTCAACACATTTTAATTGTGAATTGCATCAAGGCTGCACCAGAATTAATGTTACTAAAAGTATTAGATTGATATAAACCTGTGATTTGAAGCTGTACTACTGACAGAGCTGCTGTTATAGAAAATTAATCAACACCTTCTGACCAAACAAAATGGAGAATTCAGGAACACTGTGATACACACAGAACTCATTTGAAGGCCTGAATTACAGGCCTTATTCTATTAATTACCACAGTTTAATTTAGTCATGGAGTAAATCATAATGGAAAATCAATACGGTGCTTTAAGACAAATAAAATTTAGTGAATTTAGTGGGTGAAAAACACTTAACAAAGTAAACATATAAATGAATTAACTAAGATCTAAACTCTTGAATGTGCAAAAGATTTTCAACAGGAAAGCACCATTGAAAGACATTTAAAAAATAAATGAAAAGTAATGATATACAAACTTTTGCACTCATCTGTACCTAAAAAGAGCTAGAACATCTGAACCTGGCTCTGGACCCTGTAAGAGTGGTTGTTGGTGGTGATAATCCTTTTAGCACCCTGATGTAATATTGAGCTTTTGGCTGATATAGTATACACTGTACCATGTAAAAGTCTTGACACGCCCCAATTTTTCATACTTTAGTCAGAGTTTCTTGTATTTTAATGTAGTCTTGAGTAATAGTTCTCCAGGGGGCCAGATGAACTTTTTTGGCTCGTATTTTTGGCAAGTCCCTGGTACCTGACCAGTTTCAGGTGAATGTTTTTTGTTTGTTAAGCCACATAGTGACCTATGAATCATTTAAGCATAAAAAAAATCTAACTTAAGGCATGAACCAGTGAGAAACAGGTGCAGATTATTAGGCCGGTGATTTGTATACAGCTGATGCTGAATGCTGAGTGATTTGAACAGATGAGAGGGGAAATGAGGTTGCCGCTGAGATTATGTATACAACCAATTTTTAAATTGCATCTTTAGGCACTTTGCAGACACTCATAGTAAAACACTTGTTAATTTCTGTGAAATTAATCTATATAATTTAATTTTATTTAACTGAAGAGGGGCTCAAGCCTTTTTCCACAGGACTGTATATATTATAAGCAAAAAACGACTTGATTTGAGTTGTAATAATACTCATATTAATCTAAGCATAATATGCAATATTGAAAAAAGGGAAGAAACAGTGAAAGTGGTCTTAGACCAACACAGAAAGTCAAATCCCATGGACTGATGTATGTCAAGAGCATCAGCATTTCAGTAAAAATCATTCCTAATAAAAATAATTTGCATGTAAGGAACATTACAAGCATATTTTCTTAATCAAAAGAAAATAAAATGCTTAAATAGTAGTTTAAAATGCATATTAAGAATAAAGTGTCTGCTCTTATCAGCAACACACCAACAAAAAAGAAAAGGAAAAAGAAAATGTTTGGTTCTGAGGAGAAAAAAAATCATGCATCACTGGTGAGAAAGAAAAATAAACAATAATTATGGCTGAAGGAACACAGGAACAAAGTTTAACAGACATGTTTGCTTTCTTCTTATACTGTATCTTTTCTGATTCCCTGCCAGCATGTGTGTACTGTATGTTCAGAGCTCCCTGAGAAAAGATGAGTGAGGTGAAGCATGAATGCGTCTCCCATCAGTCTTAAAGTCTGTGCGCTAATCTCTTATGGATGAGGTGGGGGAGGAAACAGCTGTTATACCAAACAAACTTGTGTTAATGTGTCAGGTTATTAACTTTTACAATTACATAAAGGACAGAAGATAAAAGAGGCAGAGGCTTCTGCAAGTGCTAAAAGTTACGAATTACAATCGTTATAAACCCATGTACACAAAATTGGCCTCAGATTTATAAATTATTCCTGAAAATTAAATCACAAAAGAAAAATATAGGATCCATTTTAAACAAATGAGGTAGTGGCTGGGAGAAGCTGATGTATGAAGCACCCTTTAACATGCTTTAGGTCTCCCGTGAAACAAATCAAATTGCTCTTAAAAAAAAAAATCAGACTACGTGTACAGTAGACATGTCCTTCATCTTTTCTTTTCTCAGCAGTTCCTCATCATTATATACAGAAAACTCCTGAGAAACTCCAGCCGAGGAATGTATTTATCAGACTGTCTGTTTGCACCCGGATGAAAATAGGATTAGCCACACAGAACTGCACCCATAAACACGCACACACAACCAAAATATTCCTCTTTTTTTTTGGCCTTAATGTAGTATTTAGCATAAAAGACATATTTACACAATACTAAGTAATTTAGCTTACATAGCAAGCTAGCTAACATGAAATAAACTATTTTCTTTTGAAGTGATGAAACTAGCAGCAAAGTTCATTACCAAGCTAGCTAACAAGACGCTAACTACGGATATAGTCTACAGTTGCTAGCTAACAAAAATTAGCCATCCTAATAAGCTCTGAATATGTTTGCTAGCTAAGATTACGTAGTTCATGTAATCATGTAGTTACTATTGTACCATAAAATCAAACCTAGTAGCCGTAAAATCTTTTAAAGGCAGCTAACATTAATTAAACCACTGTGCTTTGCTATTTAAACTAGTAATATTGTTTACTAGCAAGCTAGCTAACATTATGTGTGAAATTAAATCCAGTGGAAGAGTTAGCTAACAAGCTAATATTATGCTATGGTGTGTAATTTAAACCAGTTCAAAGTAGCGAGCTTGGATTAAGCTAACTATCATATTGTAAAGTAATAACTAGTAGTAAAGTTTGCTGGATGTTTAAAGAAAAAAAAGAAAAAATAGATTTCTTTTTATTTGACTGGTTTGGGACACATGCTAGCTAACAACAGGTAACAGTGTACAGTATATTGCTAACACCAGCTGGGTGCAAATACACTTTCCTGTTTCCACCCAGGTGCAAATAGAAATGTCCGTATTGTATTTGTGTGTGTTTGAGGGAGAGAGAGAGAGAGAGAGAGAGAGAAATGAAAGCAAGTGCTATGTAAGATTTAATCAAACTGAAAGGAAAGTTGGTGAAGGTGTAGATCAGGGTTGTCCACCCAGGACCGTGTGTGTGTGTGTGTGTGTTAACCCTGAGAAATCTCTAGTGCGTGGCAGGGTTGTGGACTCTCTTGCTTAAAGTCTACGGCTGCTTTGTTTGTACTAATCTCTCATTGGTCTATTCATTCAGCTCATCTGACTATGGCCTAGTCCACACTAACATACTAAATATTTTTCTTTAAATAATTTTAAGTTTTTCATCTTTCATTGTGGAAAGTTTCCTGAAAATGGCACACTGTGTGTCTGACCCACAACCTTTAAGCGATTTCCGCCATTTTGATTTGTTTTGGCCTCATGAACAGAGATGCTTTGCAGCATGGCACAGTTTCACAAGTATTACAGAAATGACATGACAATTATATGCCAGTGTTTTTCAAAACCTGTGATAAAAGGCTTTCAGATTTATCCTCTTTGAAGAACAAATTAAAAAAAGGTGCATCCTCAGTGATTTCCCACACAGAAATGTGATATATGGATATACATCCCAGAAAGGTTTTCATATAGTTATATAGTCATATATGTTATATAGTCATATATATTACAAACATATATTACCAGTTTGGTATGTGTGCCCCCTATAGGCCAAAATTACATGTTACCCTTGGAGCGAGTTCAGGACTGTACGAGGGATGTGTGGAGTTACTGTAATGTTCAAGTGGTGTTGGTTAATGATTGTGTGTAGTTCCCATAGACCGATGCGCCTCTTACCAGGACATATGGCCTTCTTTAAAACATTTGCACCATTCAAATGATTTACTGCGGCTCAGTTTTACTATTTCATTCATGAGAACTTTCATCATAAGCCCTAGTTTGAATTGAACGCCCCTTGTATATACACAAATAACAAACTATATTAAATACATATACTACATATGCACCCCATATGACAAGGACCAATTTCAGATATGTTGCCATATATGGTATATATTTAAAATTCTTAGATATATTGCATGTATTAGGAATTTATATATGTCCATATATCACATTTTCATATGGGGAAAAACTAAGTAAAAGAAGATTGTAAAAAGTGTTTTCAAATATTCTTTTCATTAGTGTGGACTAGACCCTTGTTCTGTTCTGATCTTCACACACTGATATCTGATTCCACCTTCAGAGTAAGAAAAGTCAAAATTTACAATATTTATATGTACTATTTATATCACATGTGCATGTATCCATGTATACTAGTTGAATACATACAATACATGCACACAGTAAAAAAGGGACAAAAAGCAAATCCATGGTTTCTAGAGCTAAAAAAATATTCTGTATGTACACACTTATAAAACAACACGTTGCAATCGTGGACTATTGGCATCACGGTTCCTCCTCTTCTTTTAATGCTTAGGAGCACAGGTAGCTCTGCGCACCTGAGGTAGAGTGGACGAGGCCGGACCTGGCGAAGGTTGGAGGGGAAGTGGACAGTCCTATCTGAGGCAGGGCCTTCTTCAAAGGTTGGAGTCTATGATCTCTGTTCTCTAAGAGGTCCTCAGGGGATACCCCGTCTTCGAAAACGTCTTCCAGAGTCAGCTGGGCCAACCCGTTTTCCAGAGGCCCGTTGTGATTAGCCAGAATGTCCTGAAAGTGGTTTGAGGTGCTGGGAGAAATTTCAGTGTTTGACTCAGGTTTGACTGAGGGGAATGATGGTGATGGCGGAGCATCTTTTCTGCAAGGAGTTTCCAGAGGGGGGTTGGTGTCACTCTGGACCTCCTGCACCACCTCCACTGGATCGGACAACTCCGTGTGCACAATCACATTGGCCTCCACCTGGTTCGATCCCAGAGAATTAGGATGCTCCTCACGACAGATCTGAAAAGCACAGACACACACACACAGATATCATCATCATCATTATCAGAGCATTATCATTTCTTCTTGCTGTAGAAAATAGATATAGATAGATAGATTGATTGATATAGATTGACAGACAGATACTTTATTGATTCTAAAGGAAACTACAGTAGAATGAAATTAGTTAGTTGCACTAGCAAGATCGTCAAACCATGCTTTAACTTAATGACTAATAGAAAAACAAGTATAATGAACAATATCCAAAGATAAATATCTAAATATATAAAAGGAATGTGGTGTATATGTATACTACTACTTGTGTAAACTGAGATAATCGTACAAATCGAATGATTCTCTGATAATTCGCTGACACCCCTCATAGACTCTTGAGTACTTTCAAGAATGTTTTGAGGTAATTAATCTAAAATAAAATATATTGATCTATTATATATTAATTAGGCCCTTTAAATATTCCCGATGAAAACCTGATCTTTTAGCAAATTACGGTCACAAACTCTATTTTTTGTAGCAGAGTTAATATTTTACAAATACCTCTAGATTAGATGATTTTAACATCTAGCTATTTTGTGATTCTTATTAATTATTATTTGGTGCTTGCTTAAACTGTTCGTCAGTGTTCATCTGTCCATAAAACACAAACTTTAATCACAAGGACCTCCGAGTGGCGCTGTGGTAAAGTGCTCGCCCTATCATCCGGAGATCACTGGTTCGATTCCCGAGTGATGCTGTAACCTCTTGCAGCCGGAGGTCTAGAGAGAGCTGATTGGCTGAGCTCTCTCAGAGGGGAGGGATGAGAGGTACTTCATGTTCCCACATTAATCACGGCTAGAGCCAATCTTTCTGCCCCGAAAAGATGCGGTCACGTGGTTCGGACGAAACACCTGATAGTCTTCGCCCCTCCAGACTGAGTGGTAGTAGTAGCCTTAATGTGGGAGCTCCCTAGTGGCGGGGAGGAATTGGACATGACTAAATTGGGAAAAAAAATCCAAAAATAATAATAAAAAAAATGTATCACAAAACATTAACAAATCCTACACATTCACTTGTGTTTTTTTTTTTTTTTTTGCCTCAGTGTGGCACCTAACTTAAAAGATTATTTACACAATAATAAGCTGTTTAGCTTGCATACCAAGCTAGCTAGCATGAAGTAATCTACTTTCGTGTGAAGTTAAAACTAGCAGCAAAGTTCAAGCTAGCTACCAAAATGTAACTACAGTACAACCTAAAGTAAAAGCTCAGTGGCCATGTTTGCTAGCAAGCTCGCAAATGTTAGCCAACATAGCAGACTGTGAATTAAACCCATCTGCAAATTTTGCCAGCCTGATAGCTAGTTTCCTAACAACAGAGCATGACTTTTACCTTTAAGTAAACTACTTTGCCAGGCCACTTAAACTAGTAGCTATTTTTTCTAGCAAGCTAGGATTAGGCTAACTGTTATAGTGTAAAAAATAAATTCAGTGGAAGAGTTAGCTAGCTGGTTAGCTTATAGCAGGCTAACTTTTAAACAGATTATATTGTTTTTAGTAGTCATTCTAGTTCCTTCTGTTCGGCCCTGCAGTGTCAAACCCAAGGGCGACCTCTGGTTCTGAAAAATATGATGCACAAAAAAAAAAAAAATGCTCAAGTGCGAAAAAACATTGTGAGTCAATCCCTATAGACCCCCTGTTAAAATGTCCACCTTTACAACAGAAATAAACATGTTTGCAGTCTGGTAAAAAAAAAAAAAAAAACTGTAATGGTCTGCAGCTATATTTCCTATTATTAACAACTGTAGGGCAAATTTTTATGTAACTCATCAGATAAAATGATATTAACCCATTAAATTATGCATGATTAGCGCCGACTGAAGTGACAGCTAGCTAGGTGTCAAAACGCTAGCTGCCTGCTATGCATCGCTTTATTTAACCAGCTCACTGGATTCGTAGTTTAACTTAGCACAAGAAATGTAGGAGGTGACACGGGACAAAGTGTAGGGTACAAATAACAAAGTTCAATCAAATGCAAAGCTAGCTAGCTTGTGGTGATTGAGATAAGTAAGCATGGTCAAACCAACACCAGGCTCCGTTCATTCCGCGCAGCTGCCTATTTATTGATTAACCAGGATTTAGAGCGGAGTCAACTCCTGCCAAAAATGCTGACAAACAAAGCTCCTACAATGGAACTTTAAAACCGCTAAGGTTTGTCCAGTTCTTATACAGTCTATGATCAAACATCTATTCCTTTCTCCTATTCCTGTAAGTTATGGCTCAGCCAGTCACAGGGGTAGGGGTTCAAGTCCCAGCATTGCTCAGCCACCCTGCAGTTAATTTCAGCCTTCTTTATCATCTTCTTGCCCTGAATTTTCTCCACCAGAATTTTAGGGCCTGTCAATTCCCCACAAAAAATCTAGTTCTCTCCATCACACCTCCATGGACATCAACTGCTACCTCTGGGACATGTCATACCAGATAAGCGCATCATTCTGAACTGCTGCATCACAAAGCAGTATAACGCTCAGGGGAAAGTGCTATCTGATTTCTTCTGCATACACAACCCTTCCTTTCGGGTTTCATTCTTTCGCACCAATTAGAACACAATTTAGTATGAAATACCCTTCCACACCTCCGATTAGCTTCCGTTTGTTAGCAAACTTTGTTCAGGTGTAATTATAAAAACTGCCCTTCAATAAGACAAGTCCAAGACGTCTATCCATCCTGATAATAAAGACAATATGAGATTTTAATGCACTGTAGTCTCAGTTTGAAAAAGATGACCTTGTCACAGTTTATTTTCCTGCATTCCTGTTGTGCACGATATAATGACGGGACCGGAAAGCAGGGTGAAGACGTAAATGTTAACTGGAGAATAAATCAGGACTAATAGGAGGTGTAATGAAAAGCTTAAGGATTCATTTGATTTCTCCCCTTCCTTCTGAGTCTGGACCTGTTTAGTCAGAGAGAGAGAGAGAGAGAGAGAAAGTGCGTATGTGTGTAATTGGTAGGACACAAGCTACAGCACTTAATTGGAACGCTACGCCAATTTACTGTATATCTAATTGTCACTGGACATTTAATGTCAATTACTTTCTCTCCTGCTTAAAGGCCACATGCTCTATCAACCCCTTTCCTTTATACTTCCTCTTTCACACACACAAACAACCCATCCTGCCACAGGATTGCAAATGCCATATAATGTCCACATACTTTCACACCCACAGTGCAAACGCTTGTAAAACTGCACACACTCTCTTCACCTTGCTCTCCTTAGCGTCCCGAGGTCCATTAACGATACACGGTGAGTTTTCTGTTATTGCCTCTTTGTAGGTGCTGATCCGACTCGCCCACTCCCGGCTCACTGAACCATTCCAGCTCGGCTAGGTGACCGAAACATAAAAGAGAGTTGAACTAGCATAATATTTGCATAATGATATGATTTCGTAATGATAAAAGTCTTCTCCAAATCAGAACGTTTTGTTTATTGAATGCTGCCTTCAGCAACCCTGAAGCCCTTTTCTCATTCCCAGGCTGTTTGTGAGAGCCAGATGGTCCTGAATTCATGATTCTTGGTGGATTCTCTCTGATATCACATGAGATAATCACCTAAGATTTATCTGTACATGATGGTTTGGATAACCGTTAATATAGAAGCCTTAAACCTGCTGCACACATTAATGATAAACATTACTATATACAATGAAGTATCTATTAGAGCCCACTATGTGGTAGTTTATTGCAGGGTTCGATTTAACCATTGTTCCACTCCCTGTTTGAAAGGCTGTGACGAGTGTTCCAATAGTGACATCAACACTAAACAGAGGATTTGGCATGTTTTTAGATTTTATGACCCAATATAAAGGGACATAAACCTCTAATAAAGTCTACAAAGCACATATGAATAACTTACAAACTACTCTGATGATTTCTTGAAAGCTAGGATTTCTCCTGAACAGCATTTGTCTGGGAAAAAGTTGTCTGAGTGGTGCGTAGGGCTAAAAACATCTTCATGAATCTGCAATATCTGTTAGAAAAGTTAGAAATACAGCAATGGACAAGTGACAACGCCGAGTTCCAGTTAAAAAAAATCATCAGATTACTTTCTAAGTAACTCATTTAAAGCATCATATTGTGTATTCCAGCATGTTTCTTGCAGTTCTTCAGAACAGATGGTATTTCTGCATTGCTACAGCTTTATTTTTTTTCCTTTTCACTTTTGCATCTTGAAAAAAAAAATTAAAATGCTGGAAGCCAAAAGACGTTCTTTATAGCTTAATCACATTCCCGCTGGAGTTCCGTTGGATGCTGAGCAACACAGCGTCAGGGTTCCATTCAAACACTGCATATCTGAACGCACCCTTAACGAGAACAGCTTCTCACACACCTCACACATTCTGTAATCAGGTCTAAGTTACTTATTTGTATATTTTAAGATCTCAGTGCTTCTAAAACTAACATGAACTCACAGACAAATCTCACCTTCAGATCTGTCGGTGCATCGTAAGCTCCTCCTACACTACCCATGAGGCTTTGCTGCTCATTAGGTTCATTTAGGGGCAGAACCGGGTCCTGGGCTCCGGCGGGCATTAGTGTTTCGAGTTCATGGCAATCTGTGCAGTTAGACATGACAGCGGGTACGGGATGGGTGCTCCTGCGGTACTGGGTGTTCACCAGCGTAGGTTCCAGCCCTCCAGGAGCATCACTGTACAAGAAACAGAAACAGAGGCAAAGAGAAAGACACAGATATTAGACACCTATTCCAAATGAGCACTGTCAGTCAACATCCTGTCGCTCAGTGGTGGAACGGTCGCCATCAACCTCCAACCAAGTGTCTAATACGGCGCTCGTGGTAGAACAGCTCCTGCAGACGTGCTTGAGCAATGAGCCTCACCATCGAGCCATTCTCTTGGGTGTTTATGCAAAGTTATGCAAAATCAATTATATTTTAAAGGTCATGCCTGTGCTGATGTGTCGGCTCATACATATTCAAAACTTGTATGTATGAAACCATGGTTACACTATTTCTACACCAAAGCTCAGTAAAACTAGTTTCAGATTAGATATTCACCACAACTGCGGGTATACTGGACCTAAAGCCCAGCTAGTGCATCACCGAGGGCAGATAAAAATTATTGCAGAATTCTCGGAAGAACTCTAGACACCCCTGTTTTTTTCCCAAACCCAAGTTTCCTTCTAAGCACAGTCCTAGTTTTCCTGATCACATTTATAAACTCATGCATGTTCTCCTGATCCTAAGTCTATTAATTCAAAGTAATATGAGTCAATAAGTACCGGCTTTTTCCGTTGCGGAAGCTAACACACATGCAGACAAGGATGCAGAGAAGACCGAGACACACGCCGACGATGATCCCAGTGACCGCACGAATGTCCAGCTCTGCAGGAGAGAGAGAGAGAGAGAGAGAGAGAGAGAGAGAGAGAGCACAAGCCAGTGCACTTATTGCCTCCTTGGTTAACATACGCACTATGCTTTTAAATCATAGAGAATTAATACACAATTTAATACAACTCACAATCTCAAATTCTTTACCCTTATCCGGAGTCCGGAGCCTACTGTAGGTACAAGGCAGGTTACACCTTAGAAAGGGTGCCAATCAATCGCAGGGCACACAAGCACACACACACACAATGGGCACTTTGGGAATGCCAATTAGCCTAACCTAGATGTCTTTGGACTGTGGGAGGAAACCGGAGTACCAGGGGGGAAACCCACCAAGCACAGGGAGAACGTACTGTTTAATAGCAATTATAATCTTTTTTAGTTGTAGCAAATTAAATAAATTGTTATTGGTCGTTCGGCTGCTCCCGGCAGTGGGTCGCTACAGCAGACAATCCGGTGCACCCACAAGCTTGGCACAGGTTTTACTCCAGATGCCCTTCCTGACACAACCCTCTCATTTTATCTGGGCCTGGGACAGGCACTTCATCCAGTTGTTGGGAATCGAACCCGGCCCTTTCACATGGCAGGCGAAACACCTACCACTGAG
>JAQMYJ010000023.1:2725559-2742303 GCA_030014305.1 Clarias laeviceps | reverse complement strand
ATATTTACACATTAAGTTTACTGAAAGTAAAAACAGTTGAAAGTCAGAGGACGTTGCTTTTTTTGCTGAGTATATATTAAAGATATGTTAATATACTGTATATGGATACGTGCACGTGTGAGAGCGTGTGTGTGTGTGTGTGTGCGTACCGGCTACAGAGTGTTGCGGTTATTTGTTTGTATTCAGAACTGTTTTATTTATCTAGCAGCTTAACTAGCAAACTCACCATGTTTCATCGGGGGTGTGTGCACGTCCTTTATGGGGGAGAACGGCCCCACTCCAACCTCCGTGCACGCCCCCATCTTAAAGTAGTACCGTGTCCCACTCATAAGACCCAGAACCTCTGTGCTAGTTACAGATCCTGTGTGAAAAAAAGAGGTATATAGAGGCATAAAAGAAATCAGTACTGCCAGTGAGGCTGGTGTTGCCAGGTGTGCAGGTTTCACCTCAAAAGCTGCATATGTTTCCTCATAAAATCATCTCACATCAAATATGATCATGTTTTAATGTTTTTTAGCTTCCTTTAAAATTTTTTCTATACATGTAAGAACACATTAAAAATTACACACATTTTAAATAAAACTATTTAAAGAGTTATTACAAGGCTCATCTTTGATTTCTCACTGAACTCTTGTTTGTAGCGCTCACCTGGCAACCCTGGTGAAATTGTTTATAAGATGTGCTCACCATTATGGCTCTGGTTGGTCCACAGGTAGTCTGGCTGACTGAGGTTGCCGCTGTAGAGCATTTGATAGCTTACGATAATGCCATTAGGCTCCAGAGGGGGGCGCCAGCTCACCAACACAGAGGATGAGTCTATGGCACTCAGCTGTAGGTCTGTAGGTGGAGATGAGGGTCCTGCAGTAAACATATGCCAATCGGCACAGAATATAAAGCAGTGAGTATTAGAAGAGGCGTTAACCAGCACAAGCTCCACCCACTTAAACAACTTAAGATGTGAAAACACCCACACAGTAATTTAGTTCCAGGGTCTACACATTAACAATTCATTCACATAAGCATGTTTGACTTAATTAATGTGCCAACTTGGGGTGAGTGAATCACAGATGAGAAATTGAAAAAGTAGATAAATTTGTGTCTTGACAAACTCGCCAACTCCAGGGCATGTACAGTGTAAACTCTAGTTTACTTACAGTATTCAGTGCTTGTTACGGGATGTAATAATATTAATATATTCAAGACTGAATATATTAATCAGAATAATCAGTTTTTCTGTAAACTGACACAACCAAAGTTCTTTTCTGCTATTTATAAGTTGAGTTGTTTAGAAATTGAGAATGTCTATCTAAATTATACCTTTAAAACTATTACAGTATAAACTAAAGTATTGAGAAAGTCTCGAAATGATGAACTGGTCCTGTTATGTGTTTTTACTGCATGTATGCACGTCTTCTTCCGACACCACGTAACAAGATTGTGCAAAGATTTTCATTCAGTTTAACAGAAACAGTTGCATGCATGTGCTTTAATCCACTTGATACAGAATTATGATTATTTGTGTTTCAGTGACTTTATTCTGGAAATCCCTTCGTGAGTGGCACAACTTAGCACAGCTATGATGGACGAATACCACACACACACACACACATACTAACACTCTCATACATACAGTCTGCACATGGCACCATTCATGTAATATTTGTAACACACACATTTGGCTGGTGTGACTGACAGGCTGAGAGTCTCATGACCAATTAAATCCCGTTACGTCCCCGTGAGTGTGTTTAGTGCTCACTGTCAGCGAGTGTGGACTCCTCCACCGTGCCGCTGAAGGGCCCGCCGGTGCTGATGTCGTTGGACTGGATGGCCAGCTCATACCGGGTGAAGGGTTTAAGTGCACCTAACAGGATCTCCTGAGACGTACTGAAAAAACAGAAGGCAGTAAACACACAGTCATTTATCTCCAGCCTGGAAAACGTGAGCATGGTTTATTTCAAAATTCTAAATGAAAAACAGGTTTGCAACTGCACACTTTATTACAAGAATAAACTCGCACAAATAAGAGAAAATAATTTCTTTATTAAAAACGTCTTGTTATTACTAGAAAGTCTCTCATCTGTTTATTATGAGAAGAACATAACATTTATTTATTCAAACTGGGATTTATTTATTTACTCATCTACATATGTAGGTATTTGTTTGTTTATTCTGACTGGGGGTTATTTATTTAATTATTTACTTATTTATTTATTCTGATGGGATTTATTCATTCGTTCATTCATTCAAACATGGATTATGTATGTATGTATTTATTTATTTATTTATCTGAACTGGGATTTACTTATTTACTTATGTAAATATGTATTTGTTTGTATGTTTATTCTGGTTTTTTTTTTTTTACTTATTAATTTATTTGTTCATCCATCCATTCATTCTAACTGGGATTTATTTATTTATTATAATTTTTTTTATTATTTATGTACATATTTATTTATTTATTTATTTAACCTGAGATTTATGTTTATGTTCGTTTGTTTATTCTGTTTATTTCTTTTTTGTTTGTTCATTTGTTCATTAATTTATTCACTTATTAGCTTGTTTGTTGATCGTGATTTATTTGTTTGTTTACTGATTAATTTATTCTGATGAGCATTGTTTGGGGAATGAGGCAGACGTATAAACCACACACTTTGGTTGGGAATTGAAGAGGGACTTTTCTATAAAAATGTGTGTTTTGGGAATAATCACTGTGCTGTACAAGTGACACAAAAAAATTTTTTTTTCAAGTTAAGGTGAAGTGTAACTGTAATGATAGTATAATTTCCATACATTATCAGCTCTTTTGTAAAATTCTGAATATGTGTGTATATGTGTAAGTGTGTGTGTAATGTACAGTACTTTGTAACCCACCTGATGTAGTAGGAGACGAGTGAGGCGTTGCGGTTGCCCGCGGGGCTGCACCGTATCGTGTAGTTAATGATGCGCACGTTGCTGAAGGGCGGTTTCTCCCAGCGCAGCCAGATGGACGTGGAGCTGTTAGCTTGAGCTTTAACGATGCTGGGGGGCAGTGGGGGAGGGTGGTCCAGGGGTCGAACTGCAAAACACAGACTAACACAATAACTACATGACTTTAATCCTAATCTTAATCATAATCCGAACCTGAGCATTAACTGCTGGCTACATGCCTCTACAGAGGCTCACAATTTGAGTCCTGGAACATGCCCCGTGCCATCAGGGAAGAGAAACTGCACAGATGTGATGACCTGGTCATTCAGTACATTCAGCTGAGTTCATTTTATTGCTACATAACGTTGCTGAGTCTCGACCTGAGTAACTGAAGCAACTCCAGATCATAACACTGTCTCCAGAGACTTGTACAGTGGACACTATGCATGATGGGTGCATCACTTCATGCGCTTCCCTTCTTACCCTGACACGCCCATCACTTTGGGATAGGATCAATCTGGACTCATCAGGTCACATGACCTTTTGCCATCACTCCAAAGTCCAGTCTTTATGCTCCCTAGCAAACTGAATCTGATGAGTCAAACTAACAAGTGGTTTTCTTATGGACACACAGCTGTTTAGTCCCAATCCTATGAGTTCTCATTAGTATGTGTGCGTGTGTAGAAATGCTCTTACTTTCACTATTAAACATAGCTCAGATTTCTACCGTGCAGTAATTCAATAGTCATTTACTTGCTTGACACGGGCCAATAATCTGTAACCACAGCTGTTTTTGGACTAATGTAGTTAACTCATATTCAACCTCGATCAGTGAATTTCTCTGTCCGGCCCTTCCATGTGGCAGGATAGCCTTCAGCTTGCTTATTACACGCCCACACTTTCACTTCATATAGGCGATCAGGAGCTGAAACACACACACACACAAAGAAAATGTAATAGGTCTGTGTGAAGACAAACGGCCTGTCATATAAAGGCAGGGTAAATTCTGTCTCACCAAGACCTGTGATTTCGTAATGCTTTACTCGCTTGCGCAGCCTGATGTGCGGAGCACCAGCCGCAAAACTCTCCTGATTGGTCGCCACCATGCCATCTGCTTCCTGATAGGCCAGTTTGTAGCTGGTGATCTGCGTGTGATTGGGCGGCGGTTGCCATGTGACATGGAGTGAATTCATCTTAGCTGTCACTCTGAGCTCAGTGGGAGGAAGGAGCACTAGATGACAGACAGAATGTAAGCATTAAAGATACATAATCAAAACCATACACTTAAAACATGTTTATTTCAATCATTTTTTTCTTGCCACACTTCTGTCAAATCAAGCAACAGTTCAGAAACAAACCCCAACATCCCATCAATACTGTAAAACTGGGCAAATCATTTTTTTGCCCTTTTTCATAAAAATGAAAACTGATTCAATATTTTAATACAAAACAAAAAAGTATATACATGACAATGGCAATTTTACATATAAGGGGGTGTAAATACTATTGCCACATTTCAAGAGAAAGAAAAAACATGAGGTTTTTATGCAAAGGTTTTAGGTGTTTTGTGTGTGTGTGTGTGTGTGTGTGTGTGTGTGTATGTGTATGTGTGTGTTCTCACCCTGAGTAAGGTTGGGTGTTTGGGGAAAAGTCCACTCTGAAAGTTCAAAAAAACCTGAACGGGTTCCTGCAACCATCTGGAACTGGTTTGTATGGGTTGTACTGGGCTTTGGCTCTCTCAGGGTCACCTGGGTCTCGTTACCTTCCAGCTCTTCTGCAGCCACACACACACACACACACACACACACAGAAGCCATTTATTGCAAGATATTTTAAATTACTATACATGCGACTCTTAATAAATAATTTATAGTCTGGCCTGTGTTACTGTGATTGACCCTGGAGATAAGACATGCCACTCCCACCCAGAGATCACGCCCATTCAAGACTTAAATTTTTCATATTACAGTATTCACATACAACTGCGAGAAATCTGATTCCTCTATCACTCACCGTCCTCCACCGTCTCTACGGTGATAGACTGAGATGGACGACTGGCTCCCATGGGTGAATAAGCCACCATGTAAAAGGTGTAGGCCGTGTGAGGCTGCAGCTCCTTCACGTGGAACTCTGTCGTGTCATTGTTCACTGCGTACTGATCCTCCCTGTTATTAAACCCTGCTGGAAAACAGAGGCGTTTACAGTATATCCGTAATGTGGGGCATCATCTGCAACTTTTCACTTTAAACATGATCATGTGTTCATCATGTTTATGGGATGATCCCAAACTGATCCAAATCATTCTGACACTGAAAAAAGTTGAGAGCAGCTAGTTGAAAGCACTTATTGCTCTCTTCTACATGCATGAGCTGTGATTGGCTAGTGTCATTGTGATTGACAGGGGAGAGCCAGTATGCCACTCCCATCACAGCACAGACTATTTTGCTGCCACATGTGGCTGTCGCATCATTAGGAATAAAAATTCCCTGATGATGAGGTGAAAACTAGCGAGTTACCTGGTTGCTTAGCAACCGTGTTCCTATTAACTACTCGACCAGTGAGCATATTGTGCATTTATCTTCCTAAAACAAAAACACAAGTTCATTTAAGAGGTTCATTTAAACTAATAAAATGACGGGGAGTGTGATATTAAATCTGCTGCTCACCTCGTTTTTTATTCAAAGTATTGCTAAACCCAACCCTCTGGCTGTGACGGTGTCCTACCTGTGGCGCGCTGGTAGTGGATGGAGAAACCGATGACCTGCTCACGGTTATGTTCTGGTGGTTCCCACGTGAGGCGGACAGAGGTGCTAGAGAGAGGCGTGGCCTGGAGATGAAGCGGAGGACTGGGAAGTCCCGCCCTCACAATGACGGACAGTTTGGCGGTCGCGCAGGCGGTGCCCAGGACGTTCGAGGCGAGGCACTGGTAATATCCGGCGTCATCAGGCCGCAGCTGGTTAATGAGGAGAACGCCAGGACTCTGAGTCTTCACCCGAGCTGTCCAGTGCAGACGCTCGCCGTCCTTCAGCCAGAGCAGAGACGCAGCCGGAGAACCCGAACTGTTACACACAAACCTCGCCGTGTTCCCCCGAGAGAGCGACACTGACTCTGGAGGTTTCACAATCACCGGAGGGGCTGAGGGGGGAAAAATAGAGGGAGAAGATCAAAAACAACTATTTAAATACTACTAAATAAAAATAAAGAGACAGTGGGAATGAAAGAACGCAAGTGCCGTTTAAAGCCATCTAGAATGAAAGTGAACCAAAGATAAAAGAACAAAAATGAATCCAAAGAAAACATGCATGTTTGGGATGTGTAGATAGATAGATAGATAAGATTAACATGGACAAATAAGCAATGGAATGTAAATGATTATACGATAAAAATGAAAAAACTAAAAATAGAATAAAGAGAAAGAAAAAATTTAAATAAAAAAAAAGAAACTAGAGATAAATAAGGGGTATTTGAGAAGACAAAAATAATTAACTATAAAAACTAGAAGAATGTGATGAGAATCGACAAGAAAAAAAAGGAAAAAAAAGAAAAATTGGGGAAATACATTAAGAGAGAGAGAGAATGAAATGTAATGAAATAATATAAATATCATATATAATATAATAATAAATGTATTATAGCTCTACAGCTGAGGTGGTGTTACCCAGCATGCGGATCTCAGCGGTCGCAGAGACGAACTCTCGCGTTTTGGGCTTGTTGGCGCGACACACATACACCCCCGCATGACGACTAAGTGTGTGAGGTATGACGAGGTTGGTGGCGAGGACGAGAACATCTGCAGCAATGGGTTTCCCATCTGTAGCACAGAGAGTTGCTTATTAGAAGATGAATGGAGAAAGATTAGAAAACATTAGAGCAATGCACATACAGTACACAGATTCTCAATGGCATTAAAGAGCACCTGTTACACAAAATGACCTGGAGCCTATCCCAGGAGGCATAGGTCATGAGGCAGGGCACACCCTAGACAGGGTGCCAATTCATCGCAGGGCACACATACACACACACACTCACACACACACACTACAGGCAATTTGGGAACACCAATTAGCCTAACCTGCATATCTTTAGACTGTGGGAGGAAACTGGAGTCCCCCGAGGAAACCCACCAAGCACGGGGAGAACATGCAAACTCCATGCACACAGAGACGGGAATCGAGCCGTCTGGGAATCGAACCCGGACCCTGGAGGTGCAAGGCGAAATAATTGATATATTTGCTCTCTCTGACACTAAACGAAAAGCTTAAAAAAATAGACTGAAATGACAAAATATGCCACTTTAATGGTACCACAGCAGCACATACTACAGAAGTACAGTTAAAAGAAAAGTAGATTTTGGTACTGTTATTTCTCAGAGTGCACACAGATTAAAAGCAAAGAAATCGAATTCTTTCCTCATATAGCAGCATCGTCCTGTGCGCAGAAAACTGGCCGAGTCTGATGTGTACTATTAATCAGCAGGAGGCAGTAGAGAACAACAGAGACCACATGGTGCTGCTGTAATTAATTCTGTAGGGACGGACTGACCAGCAGCATCTGCCATGTTTTCCAGCAGACAAAGGAAACAGCCTAAGAAAAGACTAGACACGGTCGTGTTTGCCAGAACGCCTTCAGCTGCACAGCATTTATCATGCAAATGTCAGTGTACAGGATCTCTGATGAGACGTGTGAGAAGAATTTGATTGCAGCTCACTGAGAACAATGCCGCGACGTCTGGAAGTCCGCTCCATTGTCAAGCACTCAGCAGAAAAACCAGTCCACTCTGCTTTGTACAATGTCTCTCTCATGAGAGTCGTGGAGCTTCCTGACCAGATACTGTCGCATAAAAGGTGGTGTCCGTCGCATCGTTTCAGTAGCAAATGACATAAGGAGTGCCCTAAGATGTCAGTAGAGCTAAACTGGGCCACAGCAGGCAAATATAGTGGATTTCAAGACAATATATCATAAATCATGCACATTTCCATTTCAATTAAAGTAGTATAAATGTCATAATAATGCATACTTTGATTTCTAGCTATCAAGCCACCGTTACACTTTAATTTCCCATCTTTACTGTTTAAATTACAGTATGTTGTTTAAAAACAAAACAAAAAATAATTTTACTCAAATAAAAAAGTTTAAATTCCTCAAACCGTGGACAAATCCTGAGAGTCAGTCAAGTGTGAATAAAAGCACTATAGTAGCTCAGTGGTTAAGACATTAGCCTACTGATTGGAAAGTCCCAGGTTCAAACCCCAGCACCAACAAGTTGCCACTGTTGGGCCCTTAAACACGGCCCTTAACCCTTGACTGCTCAAATGTAAAATGTTCTGGAAAAAAAGTGTCCGGCAAATGTTGTAACTGTAGATTGAACCAGTTCTGAAATTCTCAGGACTGTCCATGTTACAGCGTCTCAGACTTCTAGTTCTAGAATTTGTCCAATTCTGACACACTAGTGACCCATACTGTACATGCTACCGTCAAGAACTACAATCATCAGTAAGTAAGTACTCCAGGACAACTGCACACTTCAGTGATAAAAACTGGGGTACGCATTCCATAACATTAACTGCTGAACAACTAACGTGTGTGTTTACATGTTAGTTTCACAACAACATAGAGATAAACATAAAAAATAAAAAAAAACATAAACATGTAACATAGTATATATATATATTGATATGACATGCATTTCACACAAGAATGTATATTATGACAACCTGCATAATATTGGTTAAATCCTCCTTTTGCCATCAAAACACAGATCAGCCCATCCTTCACTCCCCATCTGTGTTAGTGAGACTTCGCTCCCATGACCCTGTCACTGGTTCCCAGGTTTTCCTTCCTTGGATCACTTTTGGTCGGTACTGACCACTGCAGACCAGGAACATCCAACAAGAGCTGCAGTTGTGGACTTGCTCTCACACAATCCTCTACCATCACAATTTGACGCCGTTACAGTAGCTACAGTTACAATATCTTGTGTCACGGATGCATTAGTGACAAGTATCCTCCTAAACCTTTATTCAGCCAAAGGCTGACTATGTAGGCAGCCACCCCTTCTGCAGGCCGCTAGATCAGGCATGGCTGGCAAAGGATGATTGTAAATGGGTCTTGGGCTTTCTCCGTGCTATACACGCGAGAAGTGGAGCTTAGCTCGGGGTGTGGAGTTCAGGAGAGAGAAGAAAGCATGGCGGATGTAAACGGCATGTGAGAGGTTCGATGCCATGCGGCCCAGTTGGACTGAGAGCACAAGAGACATCGCGTAAAGGACTGCATGAGCTGCCGCGGCACTTGTACTTCCGCCGATAACCAGCCTTCTCAATCCAAGTGAACGTTTTGTCCCTGAAGTGTGTTGGTGTGTTGGAAGCAGAAAAATGGGCACGCATGAGGATTTCAGTGACTAACAAGTGCCAAATCTCTTCCCCTCAAAGAGGGGCGGTGTCTTTAAATTTTTCATGCTGTATAACTCCTCATTTAGAGCAGTATGTAGTTCTTACCTTGTCTACTCCAGGACACGAAAGGTTTGGGTTGGCCATGAGCCATACACTCGAGCACTGCTGGCCGCCCCAGGACCACCGTCAAGTCTCGCGGAGGAGCTACAATCGTCACCTCGCTCTCCTCTGAAGGACCTGACAATATACACACATATATATATATACTCTATACACACAGCATGGTTTAGCGTTCTCTTGTTACAGGTGTGTGTTCATATACCGAAGCCCACGAGAGGGCAGAAGCGTGTGATAGCCAGACTAAACATTCAGTCAACGGGAACGTGACTCAGGGTCAAAGAAGCATCCTGTCAACACACAGCTGTCTGAAACACTCCGCAAAGAGGCTTGAGGGAAAGTAAATGTCTGTGTGTGTGTGTGTCTGTGTGTGTGTGAGAGGGAGAGAAAGAGAGAGAGAGAGAGAGAGAGAAAGAGAAACAAAGAAAACAAGCATGTACAGTAAGCGGGTCACTCTGCTCACTTTAAGTTCAGCTGATACGTCTGTGAGGAAAAAAAATCTCAGTTCAAGATTTCATTTGAAAATCAAGAGAAAGAAGCAGCTGCTGATAGTCTTTATAGGTAAGGAATAAAAAGACTCCATGTCATGGTGTTACAGGAAAACAATTGACAATAGGGTGGTGTGATGAAGTGATCACCTCTCACTGTACCAACCCAAAGATGTTTATTTTCCTATAGCAGCCTTTATTCCTCTTATTCCACAACAGTTTTTTTATTTAATAAAAACTATAAAATTGCATGCAAGTCCTGGAACATCAACAGAACATTAGGTAACACTTTATAGCAGCTATAAATGAACCGTTTGACAACAAGACATTTTTGCGCTTTTACTCATTCTGACAAATTCTTTAACTTAGACACAAAGATGTCTATAACAAAATTTGTATTTATTTATTTGTTTGTTTTTGTTTTAAGTACAAATCCTTCATTTTGAACATTTGAACTTTCACATTTTTGTAGCAGTATTTCATAGTAAAACACGACACATCCTAAAATGCAGATTGCATTCCTTCTTTCTTTCACATGATCAGCAAAGTGAGACTTGTTCTGGGCAAAACAGCGGCAGTGGCAAGTAAACGAAATGGGTTCAGTGGATTTTTGGAGACTGTTAAGAAAAAGAACCTTTATACACCGATACTGTCTTCACTGTTAGCCCAGCATTAATGAACTAAGAGTATGCATTGCTTAACACCCACAATATGTTCTGTGAAATCGTGAGATCTCCTGCGATGGGCTCCAGGCCCCCGCGACACTGTATACAGGATAACGCAGTACAGACAATGAGTGAGAGTGAATGATAACTATAGTCTAACCTTCTGTTTCCTTTGAACAGAAGGTTACTGTAGGAAGGTTAGACAGTAATAACATCTAAAAAGAATTAAAAAGCGAGATAATGTTACACCACTCAAAAGACACATGAGATACACATGCTGTGTGTGGGAAGCTGTTACGTTGCTACTTTTTTCTTTGAATGAATTTGCTGCCACTTTTTTTTCTGTTAGACTCACTACAGAGTCACGATCACACCATGAGTGTGTTTTTGAATAAAACTCAACCAACATACAGAAAAAAAGCCACAACTGCAAGCAGATGTATCTATTGTGACAAAACTGTAAAAGGTGAAGTTGTAGCTTTTTTTTCTAAATCACACAAACTGTAAACCCATCATATGATATTTTGGCTTTTATGCTTTTTCGCACTCTTGTGACTCCTTTTAGATAGATTTTAGTTCATTTTAATTTGTCATTATTGTCTGTTTTTATAGTTTGTTACTATGTCTGCAGCTATCTTAGGCATGTACTGCACTTTGGTCAACTGCGTTGTGTTAAAATCTGATTCATGAATAAATTTGACTTTTTTTTTCTCAAATCCGCAAAAAGAATTTTCATTTGTTCAAGAATATCATTGTTCATATCTACTGTAAGCATCAGCCTTTTCTTTATCTTCTTCTATACATATAATAAAACTGTAACGTTGGTGTCTCTGTACTTTAAAGATATTTGTGAAAAAAATAAGATGAACTAAGATGAGTAATCAAGATGGTTTTTGGATTTTTTTTCTGTATGTTTGCTTCATCGCTATCAGCCCACAGGAAGAGAAGATAAGCTACTTTGATACTTTTTTTAAATGGAAAACGGTCTTATATCATTAAAAAAATTGACCTTGAAAAATTCATTAGTTCATCTCGAAATTTAACAGATGGCTCTGTAAAAATTTTTTATATGCAGTTATGAGTGTGAAATTGAAATCTATTTAATAAACATGATCTCACACCTTTATTCCACGCACTTCACGGTACCATGTAAAAATTTTATTTCATTCCAATAATTTTTTTAGAACGGGCTTATGAGTCATTATGAGCAATTAAATTTCATGCGAACAAATTCACAGGTACATCTAGTATCTCAAACAAACAAAAAATGCAGCTTTAACAATGTTAAAAGACTTTGTTGTGTTGACGATTTAAATATGTTTTATAATCTCTTCACTAACAGTCTCGGATGTTGACTATGTGAAAAATCTGTTACTACAGAAACCATTTGAATGTATTAGAATGATTGCTACTGTATATGGATATAAACCTGTGATTTGTCAATCTGTACTACTGCTGTAACTCAAAACTTTCTGACCAATCATGATAACAAAAACAGATACCAGAAAGAGATGTGTTGTGTGCTATGTGTAGTAAGTTTGCAGTGTTGCTGATGTTCAATTGTTTGTCTTAAAAATATCCTTCTTAAATTCTTAATGTTATAACCTCCTGTTTGAGGTTAATTAATCACCTAAAATTATAAAATCATATTGCATGCTTATCCTTGGAGTCAACACACACTATAAAGTGATAGTCTATCCCAGGAACACTGGGTGTGATGCATGGACAAACCCTAAATTTACCTCCGTCTATCGGTGGAAATCATCCACACACATAGCGTTATTCAGGCATCTTAGGTTACTGATTCATTTGCTGCCATGGATTTGTGAGGTGAAAGGAAGCAAGAACCCAGAAACCATGATGAGAACATGAGAAACTCACAGACCGAGAGCTGAGAATCGAAAACTGGAGCTGTGATAACTGCATCCTCACCAGCAAATGACTGAATTTTAAATTACCATTTGCACTCTAACAGTCATTAAACAAGTCTTATTTTGTCATACTGTATGTTTCCGTTTTTTTTGCAAAACATTTGGGAAACCAATGTATATTATTTATTTATTTATTTTTATTTATAATTTTTTTGGATTTTTTTCCCGATTTTCTCCCTAATTTAGTCGTGTCCAATTCCTCCCCGTCACTAGGGGGCTCCCACATTAAGGCTCCTACTACCACTCAGTCAGGAGGGCCGAAGACTATCACGAGTTTCCTCCGAACCACGTGACGCCAGCCAACTACATATTTTCGAACTGCTTGCTCACGCACTGTTGGGGGCGGAGTAACACACTCGGAGGACAGCGCTATCCACTCTTTCCGCGTGCGTGAGCTCACAGACGCCCCTGATTGGCTGTAGAGCCGTGATTAATGTGAGAGCACGAAGTACCTCTGAGAGAGCTCTAGACCTCCGGCTGCGAGAGGTTACAGCATCACTCGGGAATCCCAATGTATATTATTATATATATTATATAGTATATATTATAGCAGGTCAGATATCTTATGTTTTTTTTTATTTTTTTATCTGGCCTCCGAGTTGATTAGACTGTTGATTAGATCACACCGCAGATATATTATATAGAGTAGATCAGACTGCAGGTATCTTACATAGACTATATTAGACCACAGATATCTTATATAGAGTAGATCAAAACACCGATATCTTATATAGGATAGATCAGATAAATGTGAGTAAGATGTTACTCTTATTGACTTTATAGCCCAATTTCTGTGTGAAAGTCCTTTCTCTTTCTCTCTCTCTCACACACAAAACCCATTCATGTCCCCGATTTTCTCCCTTATTTAGTCGTGTCCAATTCCTCCCAGTCACTAAGGGGCTCCCACATTAAGATCATACTACCACTCAGTCGGGAGGGCCGCAGTCTATTCCTCCAACCCACGTGACATCACTGACCGCATCTTTTCGAACTGCTCATTCATGCACCGTTGGGGGCGGTGTAACACACTCGGAGTACAGCGATGTCCGCTCCTTCTGCTTGCGTGAGCTCACAGATGCCCCTGATTGGCTGTAGAGCCGTGATTAATGTGGGAGCACGAAGTACCTCTCATCTAGACATCCGGCTGCGAGAGGTTACAGCATCACCCGGGGATCGAACTCGCGATCTCCGGATGATAGGGCGAGCACTTTACCACTGCGCCACTCGGAGGCCAGATATCTTATGTTGATTAGATCACGCCGCAGATATATTATATAGAGCAGATCAGACTGCAGGCATCTTATATAGGATAGATCAGATAAATGTGAAGATGTTGAGGAGTTCCTCTTATTGACTTTATAGCCCGATTTCTGTGTGAAAGTCCTTTCTCTTTCTCTCTCTCACACACACAAAACCCATTTATGTCACAGACGCCACACCAAAGGAAAGGAAAGGCCAGCAGTGATTTTTTCCGAAGCTGACAGAAAATGAGACAAAAATCTTTCTGCTTGTGCTAAAGTCAGAACTAGACTCAAGGACACACATTTGATAAATACAAAATCCTTCACACCATTATCTCTCTCTCCCTTTTTCACTGCACACTTTGTCCACTTTCAAAAATTTTCACAAAGATATTCAAAAGAGAAAAACTCCCATCCCAATTTTTTGCCTTCATGAGAGCGATAATTATTTTATTACACCTGTGCATCCTAAAGTGTTTTTTTCTCTCTTATATTGCTGCAATTTTCTAATAATTAATCATTTTAATGGATTAAATGAAGATCATATTATCATATCTTTATTCAATAGCTGTATATTATAATGCTTAGGATTGTCTGGTTGTCTTTTACATTATACAGTTTGTCTCGCTTGAAGTTATTATGCAACCTTTACAGTTAAAAAGTTATACCTCTGACTCACACCTGTGAAGCAAACACCTCCTTACAGAACACCTCACCATATCAACTATAACATCACGTTCATTTATGTGGAGCAACTGCCATCAGAGTCCCTTTGAATGAGCTGTTACTATAGAAACGATGAAAATTGACATATTAGAACAAGCGCATGAATACAAATCTAAAAGTGATTTGTACCCGCACTGCACTATCCACTACGTTAACTCCATCCGCTAATGCATTAAAGATCTTCTCAGCACATAAAACACTCAAAGCACAGGCTCAAACGTTTAAATGTGTTCATATTCTCGTTCCACATAAATAATACGAGACGGGCGATGACGCAAACCGGCTCATGTACAGATGCACTCGTTCACGTTGAGTGGTCTGAAAGCAGCGATTAGCATTCTTTTCCCTCTGAAAGCAGATCAGGTTGATGAGTGAAGCTTATTAGAGTCGCTCTAACAAGAACCCTCTTGAAAACAGGCTGTATACGCATGATGGATCCTGAAACAGGAGATGAGCTTGATAATAGTGGGGCTTTGTGGTAGCTATAGGTATGTGAGTTGCAAGTTGATACCTGATGTAACTGTTAGCGAAGCATTTTGGCTGTAGAGCTTGTGAGCGGAGTTTGATGCTACGCAGCGGTACAAACCTCCATCTTCTGCCGTGACGTCCAAAATCTGCAGAATGCCATTTGGAAGTGTTACAAACCTGTTACGGAGAAACAAGAGAGAGAAATATATTAAATTAAAATACATGTTTCCAAATAAAAAAAAAATTATGTTTCCTAATAGTGTGAATATCACACTTCAATCATATTAACATATAAATAGTTCATGCATTTATCATCAGTTAGCGTTTGTCAGGGTTAGGGATGTAGTCAATCAGGAGATTATCCGAGACCTGGGGTACAAGACACCCACCCACCTACAGAAGGGGTTCTTTTAGAGTAGTCATGTTTTGGAAGCAAACTCAAGCAGGTATGACTCAAACCAGGGACTCCATGCTAACTAAACGTATGTGCCACCCAACAAGACCTAATTAAGAATTTTTAATTGTTTGGTAATTTTGTCAGTGTTCAATCTGGATCCACCATCTCCCTATATGTATGGAAATATACTGTAATTATTGAAACATTTTATTTTGCAATATGTAAGATATAAACAATTTTAGTTCTTACAATTTTAAAGAAAAGCATAACATTTCTTAACATTTATGTATGATATAAGTGTGCTCTATATTTGAAGTACAGTCAAAAACAAACTAGATGTTTACCACCTGACAGTCTATATTTCTAATTCCTTGCTTCACATGTGTTCAAAATGTGTTTCTGTCCTCTTAGAACACTGTAGGTGTGAGAACAGTCTGGCTCGCTGTATTATACGAATTAGCACACAAACGCACAGCTGGGTAACACCACACTGACATGAAGGAATGTCTTGATTGTTTAAATAGCTGCTTTCATACAGAAAATGCAGCTCTGAAAGCGTTTGCAAATTCATTCATGCTGAGCTGTTTTTAAAAAGCTTTTTTATTAGTAATTTGTCAACATCATTTGATATTGCAGGCAAATCTATTACATTACTGCACATTCATTATGACTTTACACTGTTAGTATAAAAGCCAATGTGGGTTTGGTAGCTAGCAAACTTATTAGTGTTAGTCTTGGTTTATGTCTGCCTTCTTTACTTCCTACTGTATAATGCATTTAACATTGTAGAGGATGGAACTAAGTATATATTTAAGTATATTTTTGCCTGTTTTAGTAAGGTTAAAACGATCCTCTAAGCTTATTCTAATAATTTCCTGTTACACTTATATACTTATAACATGACATTCTAGAGGCTAATGTCATAAATAATTAAATGCTAATTTTATTTGTACATAGGAGTCTTTCCTAACTAATCTGCCAACAAATCTGAGGAAAATCTCAATTTCCAGACAAATTTATTCCGTTTTTAATGACATTCTGCTTTCATGTTGTTCTAAAAGCAATCCTTTCAGCTTATTCTTATAACCGCTTCTTACATTACCGTTATAGCAGTTGACGCTAAACGTCATTAATGTGTCATTTTAGACGTCCAGTCTCTTTTTTCAAAAGTCATTTGTCAACACATCTGAGGAAAATGTTCTTATGCCGGACAAATATAGCAACATTCTGCCATATAAAATAACCCAGTGTGTTAGCTAGTTAAATCATTGACTTAAGTCATTAGCTAATTTATGCTTGGTGTCTCTCAGTTTCTCAGCCTCCTAGCAACAGGTTTTTCACTACCCAGATAGCACAGGTACGTCGCGGAGACGTCTGCTAAAGAGCGTATCATCTGGTAAACATCGCATTCGTTT
>JAQMYJ010000023.1:2705208-2716748 GCA_030014305.1 Clarias laeviceps | reverse complement strand
TGATGAAAATTACAGGCCTCTCTCATCTTTTTAAGTGGGAGAACTTGCACAATTGGTGGCTGAATAAATACTTTTTTCTCTTACTGTATCTGTACTTCTCACGTATCTGGACTTTACTTGAATAGTTTCATTAAATGTTTATTATTAAATTTAATGTAAAATTTTGTAATCTTTTATTTGAAATTATTTTGTTTTGAGTAAATGCTGCCCTTGGTTTGTGAGAAAACTAATTTCATAAGGAACGGGCTACATTTAATTACTTATGATCGATTCAGTTGTGAAGCTGTTAAATAAAGCTTTAGAGCTATATCTCAACTTCTTTTTTTTATAGATTCAAGGTTTTAAAATTCACTCGGATGTTGAATCAAGCTATTTATAAAATTGTGAGACTAACACAATTGCGACTGCACGGTGGCTTAGAGGTTGGCACTGATGTCTTGCACCTCCAGGATTACAGGTTTGATTCCCAGCCAGGTTCGATTCCCGCCTCTAGGTGCATGGAATTTCTCCCTGTGCTTGGTGGGTTTCCTCCGGGTAATCTGGTTTCCTCCCACAGTCCAAAAACATGCAGATTAGGCTAATTGGTGTTTCCAAATTGCTTGTAGTGTGTAAACTGTGTGTGTGCCCTGTGATGTATTGGCACCCTGTCCAGGGTGTACCCCACCTTGTACCCTAAGTTTTCCCTTAATAATAAAACCCTTCATTTAAAAACTGCATGATGTGTTTACTTGTGTTATCTTTGACTAATATATATATATTTTTTGATGATCTGAAACATTAAAGTGTGACAAACATGCAAAAAAAAAAAAGAAATCAGTAAGGGGGCAAACACTTTTTCAAAGCATTGTACCTTGTAGCACAGTACAATTATTTTTTACACATATTCCAGTTAAGAACCTGGGGTCAGAGAGGATACTGCACCTTCTGGAGCAGACTGGGTTAAGGGCCTTGCTCAAGGGCCCAAGAGTGGGAACTTGGCAGTGCTGAGGCTTGAACCACCAACCTTCTAATCAGTAACCCAAAGCCTTGTGTCCAGGGGATCTCCCTGGTGATTCCCATCCCAGGGACATGACATAAAGTCAGGGCGTCACATATTACCAAGCACGCTAGTTTGCCTGCTTCTTATTTTTTGGCTCCAGCGGCAGAGAAGCCACATTGTGATATGAAGTTTGACCCGGACAAAAAATGACAACACTGAAAACTAAGTTACTGAGTTGGAGTTGAGTTCTACTTCTGTTTCAGCGTTATTTAGCAGATAGCTGTATTTTGTTAATTATTAAACAATACCCACTGAATAAACCTGCAGAACTAATTTGGTCCCCTTAATGATTTTACAGGAGGGAATCTGAGGCTATATGTGTATGGGGTTGTGTTTACGAGTAGTATGGGGACGTGGCCAGAATGAGACTGGACAATCTGGTGGCCCAGTACATGATTTTACTGGCCTAAAACTGGTATATCGTAATATGTTGCTTATTTTACTGCCATTATTCTGTAACATTTATTTAGTTACACATTCTTGGAATCAACTTTTTTTTTGACTCAATAATGATGTCATAAAATAAACATTTATTAAGACTACATACATAAGACTACATTTATCATTAAAATGGTTGCCTAATAATGTTGAACAGTATTTTATTTTAATCTTTGAAAGGACAGGTTTTGCTTTTTAAAAATTTTTTTAATCAAAGCCAAATACTAGACATGATACAAAACCACTTCTATTCAGATATCGATACTAAAATCTTAAAACCTTGAGTACTGCTTTAGACTGATACCCATCCAATACTGTCATATTACAAAGCTACATTATAAAAACACTTTCACACAAAATTCTTTCCATTGTAAATGTATTAAATATAAAAGTATAAATATAATTGATCAGTCTTAATAAAACCAAAGTAAACTAAGTTACTTTACATGAAAATATTTCAGGTTCCGATGATCTTTGACACCCTCCATAGCCATGTTGTATTAAAGCATGTTCCTGAAAAGTTAACTGGAAGGGAAAAGCATGGTAGGAAAAGGGCACAAGCAACAGCCCTTAGAAGAACTTGGGAAGGCTTCACAAGGAGTAGAGTGAGACTGGAGTCAGCGCATAAAGAGCCATCATGCATAGCCGCCTTCAGGTAATGGGCTACCACTATTGTATTCCTAGTATCAAGCTACACCTTAACTAGAGGTAGCGCTCTAAAGTCATGCAGATTTCCTTTACCAGCAGAACTTATCACCTGCCCACAGTGCAAAAAAGCCAATAAATGGCATGCTGACCATGATATTACTGTACTTAATTGGCCAGCCACATGATCTCAACCCTATAGAGAATCAGGAGGAGGATGAGAAACACTTGAGCCAACAATACAGATGAGATGAAGGCTGCTATTAAAGCAACCTGGTCTTCAGTAATGCCTCAGCAGTGACACAGGCTGATCGCATCTATACCATGCCACACTGATGCAGTAATTAATGCTATAAAAGTCCTCACCAAGTATTGAGGGAATAAATTAACCTTTTTTTTTCATAATGTATGTATTTTAAATCCTTTCAAATATTCTAATTTAGATTTTCATGTCCTGTAAGCTGTAATTATTCAACTTAAACAAAAAAGGATTGAAATCCTTCACTCTACATGTAATGAATATATGAGAGGTTCACATTTTAAATTAAATTACATGATATTCAAATTTGAGATTAGGAAGAAGGCATCTTTGCTGTAGTGCCTTCTGGTCTTTGTGCTTTATTGCGTTTGGGAAACAGGTTCCTGCTCCTGAGCAAAGTTTCTCAATGAGCACACAGAAATGGTGGATGGTACGCAAAGAGTGAGAGATAAAGACTCGTTAAACATTAGCTCAGGATATTTCATAGTGTTTCATCACTCGCTGGCTAAATAAACACACACACACGCACAGCACTGTAAACTAGAGCCCTGCTGATGTAGATGTCACAGCCCAAATGATTTTTGTGTGTTTTCGCTGATATTGCTTTTTATTTTCATGTTCACTGCAGGGTTTTATTTCTAAGCCTGAACTTTTTACACAGTTATGGCTCAGTCTGATTACACACTCTAATTTTGGTTCAAATCTTTCTTTTTTTTTCTTTTAGACATGATATTACTGAATAAAGCTGACCCAGGGGGCGGAGCTTTGTATGAAGGCATGCGTGAGAGAATTGATTTTTCTTGCTTTTTCTTTTTCCCCTCGCCCCAGTGATTCAGTGTTCCAGAGTATTCCACAGAGAAGCTGTATAAATCAGGTTTTCACTGGGGAATTAGATGATGGGGATTTTGCTGCCCTGTAGTTTTCATTGTCAATGCAAATAAAGAACAGTGTAAGTACAGTGCAGGAAGTGACGGGGCAAAGAGCGCTCTGTTCTGAAATATCGGTTTTTCTGTTTGGATTGCAGGTAACATTTCATCATCACTTTAAAAAAAGAGAGACTGCTAGCATAGCAGCATTACATCATAGCTGGCTAATTTTTGTCAATCCCCAGTCACACAGGCAGAACAGAAATTAACAAAGAGCAAAAAAAACTGGCCCCTGATGTGTTGGTAAATAACTAAAAAAGACCAGGCTGACGAAATCACACTGTCATTAGTATCAACCACTAATTAAACTGTCACAGGCTTCGTATTTAGTCGTATTTAGGAAGATCATTATGTGTCATGCCTTATTACTTCAAATCAAGAATGAGTACAACAGTGAATACACACAAAAATGGGAGGTCCAAAAATGGGCCTTGTACATATCATGTACAAGTTAGATGTCACAGGGGTGTAGTGTGTGTATTAGGACTTGCACCTCCAGGGTCGAGGGTTCGATTCCCACCTTAGGTCTGTGTGCACGGAGTTGTTCATGTTCTCCCCGTGCTTGGTGGGTTTCTTCCGGATACTCCGGTTTCCTCCCACATTCCAAAGACATGCAGGTTAGACTCAACCGTGTTCCCAAACTGCCCGTAGTGTGTGTGTATATGTGTGTGAGCCATGCGATGGATTGGCACCTGTCCAGGGTGTACCCCACATCGTGCCCTAAGTCACCTGAGAAGGCCTCTAGGCATCCGAGACCCTGTACACAGGATACAGCAGTATAGACCATGATTGAGTGAGTGTGTGAGTGAGTGTCATAAATTCAAGTACACTGAGATGGTATTTTTATGTCACATCGCCGCGCCTGAGTGCTGAATATATTGTAGTACTATACAGCACAGTGCAGTAAAAGGCTCAATTCGGATTGGTATAAACAATAAATTGCTTATCGTTATTGTTTCTATAGTAACAGGGAATATAGTAACACCACAGTGTGTGCTGCATAAAAACAGAATAAATTATGTGCATAATATTATGTGCATAATAGTGAAGCTTTCTGGTGTTTTAACTTGCCGTTTCAGTGCTCTGACGTGGACAATGTGAATGTCTCCAGAACAAACAGCTTTGCCAGTTAATTACACTTTCATAGAGTCCAAGCCTGGCTAGAACACTACTCTACTTTACTCCAGTTAGATGAACAGAAAGCAGGTACTTACTGGCCAGCTGCAGAGTGACACTGCGACTGGTGAGCGTCCCGAACGAGCTCCCGCTCAGACAGCTGTAGGCTCCCTCCATTCCTGCTGAGACTTTCCCGTCATGAGCCGATGGTAGGAGGAGCAGCGAGCTGTTGGGAAGCAGCCGGACGGCCTGGCTCTCGCTCAGCACCACCCCGTCCTGAAGCCAGGTGATGTTGAGCGGGGTCTCAGCGCTCCCGAGATGGCAGTCCAGCAGCAGAGGACGAGGAGGTTCCAGAACCACGTGAATGGGACCAGCACCGCAACTCAGCTCCACAATCATGGGGTTTTCTGTAGAGACATAGAGGAACAATATTTTGTCACATTATCTTCATGATAAAAAGTTTATGTATAAAATAACACACTGGACCATGTGGTTATACAGAGTTATATCACATTACAATTAAATTCTCTTAGTTATGAATCGCGATTCATTTCATGTTTCTCCACCCTGACTCCAAAATCGATTTATAAAATAGGTAAATAATTATAGATAAATTATTTATTACATTTATAAAAGAGATGCACTGTTCAATCAAAAAATATTCCGGCCACTGATTGGGTTTCAGCATGAGCAGCCATAATCATTCGGATATAACCGATTCTGTACCGAGCGCAGAAGCTTTTGTGGGGCGCAACAGAAAGGCAAAAGTAACGCATGTTAAAAAGCCTCCGATCTGCTCTGAGCCTCAAATTAATTTCAAACCCACTCATTACAGACATTTACACCAGTCTCACAACAAATTAGTCTCAAAACACGCGTTCTCTCAACTCCTCAACACGTGCTCAAGACTTTAGAGGCATTTGTGCAGATAAAACATTGTAGTTTCTTTATAATCCTACACATGGCGCTCTAAAAATGATTCACACACTGGCATCCTGTGTGGTAGGAGTGAATTCTTTTCTACTGTATATTCCCAGAGATGCGGACTGCTCAGGAACAATGTAGCTTTTTGTTTAATTTAATTTGAGGTTAAATGTTAAATCTTGTATTTAGTTTGTATTGTTTAAATGCTGCACTTGCTTTGTAAGACTACACTTAGTTACTCATATTTACTTCAATTGTGGAGCTGTTCAATAAAGCTAAGGTATGAAAATGTCGAGTTTTGACAAATTATAGAGAAAAAAAATGTACAGAGGAAGAACAATGTAAAAGTGTAAAGTAGTTTGTGATATTAAACAGATTGTGTTACTGCACAAATGATTGATTTAAAATAATCTTTATAGAACAAGTTGAAGAACAAATTTGGTTGTGTCCATTCTGCACCCTTTGCATAAAACTAAACAGTAAATCATCCTTACAGTCCAACAAGCAACAGACGCCGATCCTCATAGCCTCAAACACACACACACATGCGCACACACGCACACACACGCACACACACACACACACACATACATGCAGATACAAGTACCAACTGTAAAGAAAAATTTGGTCTTGTGAAAAGAAAAAAAAATATGTATATTATGTACAAAATATTAAATTTCCAATTTCTAATCACACAAACAACTACATTATAAAATCAACTTTGAGCTGTTTCACATAAAGTGCTTTAAATCAGAACTAATTGTCATCTGGAAGAGTTTTATGGCTTGCTCTTGACAGAAATAAAAGAAAATATGACCAATTATTTAACCAACTATTAATATGTCTGCTCTCATTTTAGCTCTTGAACGATACACACACAAACACACACACACACACACACACACACACACAGGCGTCTTTCATTTAAAGAACAGATTTAATTTAAATTAAATTTCAGTTTTATTTCTAGAGCACATTTAAAAGAGATGCAGAAGTTGATGAACATGACACATCAGCATCACAGGTTAAAAGAAAAGCCCTTAAGTCAGATGTTTACACAGACTGATGATGAACATGAACGGCCTGGCACTATTGGGATTTCAGCGATTTCTTTGCATTAGGAATAACCTAAAAAAGAATGATTATACAGCATCCAAATTTAATACAAGAAAATCTGGAAAATTTGGAGCAAAAGTTTTTTTTTTTTTTTTTTCGGATTTTCTGAAATCAACACAGGCTCAATTTATATACACACACTTAAATTATGAATTAAATGCAGCTTAAAGTCCCAAAATATCTTTAAATTTGGTGAGCTCAATTTCTCTTTAAATTAGTGATGATGATAGAGTCCAGCTGGTCAATCTCTGTACAGCAGAAAAAGTGTGTGTGTGTGTGTGTGTGTGTGTGTGAGTCAGCACTCGTTGAATCAACAAACATACAGTACAATGATAAACTCCAAGGAGTTCAGTAGATCTGATAAGGAGGAAGGTAGATTTACACAAGGCAGGAATGTCTTTTTGAACTGTTTCTAAACAACTACAGATTTCACTAGATAGTTGATGAGCTTTTGTAGAAAAAGTTAAAGGGTTCAGATGCCACTGGATGCAGTGCCGGTCCCAAGCCCGGATAAAATGGGAGGGTTGCGTCAGAAAGGGCATCCGGCGTAAAACCTGTGCCAAGTTGTTGTGCGGACTGGATATTCCGCCGTGGCGACCCCTTGTCGGGAGCAACCGAATGACTAACAACAACAAAGCTAAAAATAAGCTGATCAGCTTTAATGTAATTAGTGATATTATTATTATTTCATGTTGAAGCCCATATACATGTTTGACATGTTTTCTGTACGGCAAAACTCTCTAACTTCTTTCATCGTCGGACAAATACACTCCGTGTTTGGTAATCGGAGAGTCAATCACAGATGAGAAATCCAAAAAATAAATCGTATAAAGATTAAGTTTTGTCTTAAAATGGCTCCAGCGTGTTAAAATTCAGTTATTTCAGCAATGAAAATATGAACTAATCCCAGTAAAAATATTAAGTTTATCTTTTCTAATTAATATCTCTTGGTGCAGGTGTTTGTTTACATTTCGCAAGTAGCGCATTAGTATCTTATTTTAAAGTAGATTATTAAATCCGCCACATAACTGTTCATAACATCACTTTTACTCAATATTTAGATTTCAACTTACGGTACAGGTTAAACTTTAGGTGATGATGAGAATGATGAGAATTTTGCCAGCTTATAGGTTCATTATAGTTGTTTCTGTAGGTTTCTGTGTGGAAAAAAAAGCGCTAGATGCTGTGACGTAATTAGGCTGGACATACATACAGGCAAACAGAAAATTTTCTGCTTTCAGAAAGAAGTCTGGTTTTGGGTAAAGATATCGTTGAAAGAGCAAATTCTGACCAATGAAAAGACAAAACCTTTTTTGAAATGAAATATCACAATAAACTGAAAGGCTGTCGTCTAAGACGGAAGCGCCTACTCTGAAATCCACACCTTCAAGCTCGATTAAAGTTCACAGCTAAGCACATCGATGAAGAAAAATCCTTCTGGTTTGTTTGAAGGAGTAAATGTTCGATGTAGAACTCAAAGATAACTGGAGCAGGTGTTAAGCATGGTAGTTCCATCATGCTCTTGCTGGTCTAGTTTTTTTTTTTTTTTTTAACATATTTTTTTCCCTGATTTTCTCCCTAATTTAGTCGTGTTCAATTCCTCCCCGTCACTAGGGGGCTCCCACATTAGGGCTACTACTACCACTCAGCCGGGAGGGCCGAAGACTATCACGTGTTTCCTCCGAACAAGGCGACGCCAGCCAACCGCATCTTTTCGAACTGCTCACTCACGCACCGCTGGGAGCGACGTAACACACTCGGAGGACAGCGCTATCCGCTCCTTCCGCTTGTGTGAGCTCACAGACGCCCCTGATTGGCTGTAGAGCCGTGATTAATGTGGGAGCACAAAGTACCTCTCATCCCTCCCCCCTGAGAGAGCTCGGCCAATCAGCTCCCTCTAGACCTCCGGCTGCGAGAGGTTACAGCATCACCCGGGAATTGAACCAGTGATCTTCGGATGATGGGGGAGGCCACATGGCTGGTCTAGTTAATGGAATGATGAATGCGAAGGACTACCTTTGAATTCGTCAGCAAAACCTCAAATCATCAGCTAGACAGATAAAAGCTGGACAAAATGTAGTGTTCCAACAGGACAATGACCCCAAACACATAAAAGCTGGATGTGGAATGGATCAAGCAGGCTAACTTTAAGCTTTTGGAGCCTCAACCTTATAACAAATTTATGGACTGTGCTTTAAATTCGAGTCCATGTCAGTAAACCAACAGTTTTAATAGAACACTAACAACTCTTCTGAAAATACAGTATGAGGGGTCAAATATTCTACCAAAAACTTGCTGTTTGTAAACAAAACCATTCAGCGGCATTCCATTAAATATTAGGAGTGTTTTTCTTACATGTTTTTGACCCTGTATTGATTTCAGAAAACTCAGGATAAAATGCAACTTGTGCTCCAAATTCTTGGGTTTTCTTCTATTAAAGATGAATGTTGTAGAGAATAAAATAGTGCAAAGAAAACATTGAAAGCCCAATACTGCCATGAAATTCATGTTCACAAGAGTTGTAAAATGTATAAATCCCTTTATTAAAATGAACTAAGTGGCCACCTGCCTTTAAAAAATACCAAGGGTTAGCTACCGTCATATGTCAAGGAGAGAAATTTATTCATATGGCACAATTAAAATTTTATCAATAGAAAAAATTGACTTTACTCCAACCTTACGAGCCTATTCTCCAGTCTAGGGGAAATTACTGAAATCTCAAGCAGAAACAGGTCAAAAATTATTGATATTTATCACAAAGAAAACTCTTAATAAATAAATAGATAAAAAATAAATAAGGATGTAGTTCACTTGTTGAAAATTTTATATTTAAATTGACCAGGCGTTAATATTATTTGTGTTTCACTAGATAAACTGAAGGAAATTTCAAGGGTTTATAACTGTAATATAATTTAGAAATAATACCCTGGAAACTACTGGGAAAGATAGGAAACACCTCTTCATGCATACAAACATTATAGCATCCATTCGTAGAAACAACAAAAAAATATTTGTTATTCACGTTTGAGTTCCTAAAAATCTATGCTCATCAGTTTATGGCATAAAAAAATGTTGTTTGTTGTCATGGCTAATCTTTTGTATGGTTGACCCGGTCACATCACACTTCATTAAACTGATTAGCAAAAGTAACATAAAGCTACGATGATTAATTCATACACAGAGATGCATAGCCATCAGAGGATTACAGTATGTGCACACACACGTACAGTAGCCGGTATCCCTCTTAGACACACTGCACTACATCTCACAATTAATTAGGCTAATGGAAATCGGATTTATTTCCAAGATTAAAACGCCAGCCGACCTGCTCCGAACGTGCGCCGGACATTTGTTTTGCTCTCTGTCTTCTCCTACATGGATGTTCCTCATGTTTATCTTCATCTGCACAGGTTTTAAAGTCAGCGTGTTCACCATTTCATCAATATACACTGTAGTGCACAGACTTTGAACCTTCGAGAAAGCCTTCCAGACATCAACCAACAGGTGCTTTGTTTTAATTTTCGAATCATGATCTAAATCTTTGTGATCTGACATGATTCATATATTCAAGATCAAAAAACATCTACATTTTTCTTAACTTCTTGTTTACATAATTACAAAGCTTCCATTAAGTTCTTTAATACATAAAGTCAAACCTTGGTTACTAGCATAATTCGTTCTGGAAGCATGCTTGTAATCCAAAATGTGTATATCAAAGCGAATTTCCCCATAAGTAATAATGCAAATGCAAACTCAAATGATTTGTTCTACAACCCAAAAATATTTATTATAAAATTATCCAATATATACAAAATACAGAATAAAAATTTAATAACTAACCTGCACTTTTAATGTAAAAATAAAACAAAGTAACCTGTCTTTGAAATGCATTCTCTTCTGCTGTAATGTAGGTCCTCTTTGGCATCTTTTTTCCAAAAGCATCGCAGTTAAAAACTCCCCTTTTTCTTCCCGCCTTCCTTTTGTAACTTTTTCTTTGCGGGAGCCATCTTTGCAGTATACTAAAGTACTAAAGCGCAGTGAAGAAAAAAAAAAATATATATATATAAAAAAAAAAACACTTTAAAACAAAATTCAAAAATGCTTTATGCGATCATGCAGTCACGATGCTACTGCAAACAGTATACACTTGCACGGATGTTTACTACTGAATTACGCACAATTCCGCAGTACGAGGGAGAGAGGAACCATTGGCTTAGTTGTGATCACATGACACACGGCATCAAAAACCAAAAGCGCATACGAGCCACATGATACTCGATGATACTTGGTACTGGTATATCAAGACTCGCAAGTCACAATGTTTTAAAGAATTTGCTTGTCTTGCGGAACGCTCGCAAACCGGGTTGCTCACAATCCGAGGTTTCACTGTACATGTAGTTTTTATGATTGTGGATTATTCCTATTTTTTTCAATATCGAATTTCTTTTTAACTTTTTATAAGAAGCAATTTGCTAAACTCTAAACATGGACTAAATGTAGACTAAATAAGGATGATTGTTATTATGTTTATTATGCCCCAAATTCTTGAATGAAAATGTCAAATTTTTCTATCTTAAATTATTAATAAACTAGGACTAGATAAACGACCTTGTTCGCTTGGAATTTAATTGTACACTCATCAGCATGTTTTTAAAAATGTACAACTCCATCTGTTGAATTTTGGAATGAACTGAAATTTTTACAAGTTACGGTGAAGCGAGCGGAATGAAGCTGTGACATCGCATTTATTAAGCAGATTTCAGTTTCACAGTCATAAGCTCGTATTAAAGATGAACAGCGCCATCTTCATTTTGAGATGAAGTAATGATTTTTGTCAAGGTCGGTTTATATGATATAAAAAATGTCAAGGAGAGGCATTTTCCATTTAAATTTCAAAATAACATATCTTCACTTCCCGTAGACCGATTGCGATAAAACAAAGCCTATCTGCCTCCGAGTGGTGCAGTGGTAAAGTTCTCGCCCTATCATCCGGGGATCGCTGGTTCGAATCCCGGGTGATGCTGTTTTCCTCTCACAGCCGGAGGCACAGAGAGAGCTGATTGGCCGAGCTCTCTCA
>JAQMYJ010000023.1:2674212-2703686 GCA_030014305.1 Clarias laeviceps | reverse complement strand
TCAGCGGCATGAGCGCAAAGCAAAGCTGTTCCTCCATGATTATTGAAAGTGGCGCGATTTTCTGAAAATAGTCTGTTCCCGGTGCCGATGGGCTTCACGATCTATTTTGGTTCGTTTAGAACTCTGCATATGTGAAAGCAAACCGTACACATGTCTGTTTACTACATTATAACATTTTTCTGACTGGTGCGGATTAAAGCAATTGAACTATAGGTGTGAAAGCACCCTTAGAGTAAATTATTAGCTGAGTTTGTTATGAATTGTATCAAAATCCGCAAATAATGGCAAATCAGATACAGTGGAACCTTAAGAGCATAATTCGCAATAAGACAGAGCAGGGGAGACGATTCCGCACAATTCTCGATTCTCGCAAACCGCGTTACTCGCAATCCGAGGTTTCACTGTATTTATAAAATCGCAATATATACAGAATCGCAATACAAATGGAATCAGCACAGAGGTATCATGATAATATTGTATCAGGTGCTCTCTGGTGATTCCAGATTATATGATTAAGTGATTTATATAATCGCTTGTGTTTGATCTTCTGCTGTTCCATGTATCTGGCTAGTGTTTTTACTTAGTATGTCATGATTATCATTAACACTCTTCCTTATGACAGTATCACAGCATCATTACCACATCTTATCCTCACGGTGACCGTCTTCCTGTTTCCTATTTATTGATTTCATTTTTAATATCTTTAATTTTCCTTTTTTTTCTCTCCTTTTTCTGCTATTTC
Organism: Clarias laeviceps; assembly: GCA_030014305.1. Lineage (NCBI taxonomy): Eukaryota > Metazoa > Chordata > Actinopteri > Siluriformes > Clariidae > Clarias > Clarias laeviceps. Next base: position 2,702,944 of record JAQMYJ010000023.1, on the reverse strand, counting down.
TCTTAAATTATTTATTTTCTTTAATTTTCATCATTTCTTTCAGCTCTGTTTTACACACACACACACACACACACACAGTAATAATGTTCAATTTTTGCACTTATGAAAGATTCTGTTTGACAGCCAGTCCGTTTTGTTCTCACATGTCGACTGGCTCAGTACGACTGTTCCAAGATCATGTTCCAATGAGACCGATGTAGAGAAACACACATGTACTGTACACGCCCACACACAAACACACACACACTTCCCTTTCCGATTCCCAGGATCTGAGGCACCTCCTCCTCCTACATCACATGACCAAGCGGACAACGATGTGGAATGGAAGGAATGTGATCGTATTAGTGTTTACTCAGAGAAAGAGATTCCAAAGCGTGCGCGCACACACACACACACACACACACACACACACATATATAAACACAAAGACCTTAATTAACATGCTTATGTCAGTATGGCAAAAGTTTAATAGTAGAAGCAATTATTTTTTTTTTATCTATATAGAACCGACACTTGTGTGAAAAATCAGTGATTAAGGCATTGTACTACAGTTCGGAAGGTCCCAGGTTCAAATCCCACAAACACCATGGTCGCCCTTGAGCAAGGCACTTAACCCTCAACTGCTCAGATGTATAATGAGATAAAAATGTAAGTTGCTCTGGATAATGATGTCTGCCAAACGCTGAAATGCAAATCTCTACTTAATTTTGATTAACGTGTTTATTCAGCCTGGAATATACCACATGCTAAACTAACCTTTTTATTAACCTAAAGTTCTCTGAAGCTTTAACTGTGAAATGTATGTGAGCATAATATTCATATGCAACTTTGAAGTCTTGCTCATTTGTTACTACAGAAACATTATAGAAACATATTAGAAGGAGCATATGAATTATATGAAACTGTGGATTATACACATGATTATACACAGCTGTATATTATTACAGCTGGAACTACCCTCAGAGCTGCTGTAATAGAAAATTAATCCATATCTGAAAATGAATTAACATTAATGAATTTTAAATCCAATTAGCCAATTTTGACATAAACATTAAACATCAAACTGTCTGTCATAAACATAACACACTACATGAAATAGCATAAAATTAACTGAATTTACATTTAAGACAGACCAGATTTTAGTTTCCTGACATTAACCAATTCGGACAGAGGTAATTTTCCCAAAAGCCATGGCTGAGTGAATTAGTGTGCTTAAAACGTTTACAAACCAGCTCACTCCTCATTAAAGATGCAATTAGATTTATAAATAATCCATTAACAGCATTTTGAGAGCATGCTGCGTAAACAAGAACTTTAAGCACCAAACTATTCCTCAAAAGAGTTCCTTTGAACGGATTATAATTGTGGTTTGAACAATTTCCACTTGAAATGGTCAGAAATATGTAAAGGGTGTTGTGCATGGCCCATGTGCATCAATAAAATGTTCTTACGAAAGTAGTTCTTGTTGGCTACCATCTATGACAGGATGAATCTATGAAACACATGAAGATATTCAGACCTCACTGTTGTAAAGTTCTACAGAACTTTAAGTTTTTCCCTGACACAAACACATACATCTGCCTAGTTTAAAGGTTATTATAGATGTTCTATATGCAACACATGTAGAGTATGCAAAAACAGATAGTTTTTTACAGATGGTAACCCCAGAGGATAAATGGTTTTTAGTTAGAACCTTGCTTTATTGGAACAGTACATAACAATGCTATGTACTGACACCAATACCATTATAATTTTTTATAGAACAAATAGACCATGGTCCCGTCTACTTCTTTTCTACTAGCTTGTGAATTTATATGTCAAAGTTCCTCCTAGATGAAGTCCACAAACAAAAATAAAGTAACAAATGCATATGGTACATTCTGTGTTTTTCTCCTTCTGTGAATCCACTTACTACCTGTTGATTTTTTTTTTTTCTTCAAATCCACTATATGGCCGTATCATATCAAACATGTAGGTATTAAAGGTTTTGAAGTCATTTAAGCAGTTTTGGAAAAAAATTCTCAAAAGAAGCAAGACATATTGAATCTAATAAAAAATAGGTTGTGTGTGGTTTTTTTTAAGTCCCGAAAGTCTTAAAATTCACAATTTGTACATTTTGTCAAAATTGTTTTGGTGTACAAAAGTGTGAATTTTGTATGATTTAGCAAAATGTTATAACTCCACTTATTATAGTTTTGTCACAATCAATAAGAGCCTGCAGTTGTCTTTATGACAATATAAATACACAATTTAGTATTAACAATATGTTGGTTGAAATTTAATTTAAAACAATTATATATATATAGCCAACTCATGCTGGCAGCAATTTGAAGAAAGGAAAAAGTAGTAAGAGTTGGTGCTGACAAACCCTTTTATTTTACAAAGAATGTTGAGGTTCAAGAGAAACACTAAAACAACACCAAAAGTTCAGATTAAATCATCATCATCAGTTTCCTCCTCTAACAGTTTCGGTTTCGCTTTATAATTGACAACAGCACCTTATTATAGTTCATGACTGCTGGGGAAACTGCAACAGTAACAGAAAATGTACATATTCTAGGTTTCAACATTCTCCAAAATCCAAAATAACTAAAATCTACTTTATTACAGTAGTGGTTTCGCTCAGCCAGTACTTTTGATTCACTGATCATGTGACAGAAAAAAAGCAAGGTGATTGGTCATTTAAATATGTTACATGGTTGTATTATGTACAATGTAAAATATGTACAATGACATAATTTATCAGAAGGGTGTATAATCATTACTGTATATACCCCAGTCCTAGTCTAGATAACTACTGCAGTCTAAGTAACCAAGAGTTAAATGTATTCTGGTTACTTAGTCCTTAAAACCAGACAGAAAAACCTCATACCCACAGATTTAGCTTGACTAGGCTATACTTATAAAGAGTAACTGATGCTCTTTTCTTAATAAACTTTTTATTGAGATTTGTTTAGCTGCACTTGACCTCATTTACCTGTGCTAAGATTTCTGATCAGCCAGTTAAAACAGTTAGAAGAGTTGGACTTTGCCTTGGCTAAGTAACTGCTAGTCTTTTTCTTTATCTTCTCGTTTCTCAAACACAACAGGAAGATAAACAAAATGTAACACTTTCTATTCAGGACATTTTCACGAAAAAGAAATACAGCAAACATCGCCACGTTCCTACCAAATTTAACCCCAATCTTAGTTTAATGAGCTGTGTTGTATGCTACATCAGCAAGTGTGCTGTGTTTGGCTTCACATCTGGCATGGACTCTTTGTTTACTTTCAGCTCTCAGTGACACAGCGGCGATGACCTTTTTTTTCTAATCTGAAATATAATGAACTGCAAAAGCCAGGACAGGCAGAGAACTACAACAAAACAACAGAACAATGTGTGAGTCCGGTGATGAAGTCAGATAAGACAGCTGGGATTAAACAGTAAATACTAAGACATTTATACCGATGCTACTACTATGCAACATTTGGTGCAATGGTTATTGTACTACTGTGATTGTGCAATGGGTAAATATGTGGTTCTTGTAAACTGGAAGTACATAGGAACTAATGTAAAGAAATATGTATACAACATCCATCAATAACAATTTACTTTCAGGTAAAAGCTGAATGATAATAATTCAGACAGTAATTCTGACTTAAACATAAAATACTTTATATCAATTAGATTAGATCAACTTAAAACACTATAATTAGTATTGTATGTAAGCATAGGTTATTTTTGTATAACAGAATAATTCATGAAAGATATGCATGTAGTTAATCATGTACAGTAGTTACTTGCCCTTACCACATTACTAGTGATACATATGTGTAGTGATATGACTAGTGATACCTATTTAGCATTAAGCACTAAACTAAGCATGGTATTTTCCATACTAGGTAAAGTATGGTACAGTATTTTCCATACTGTAAATCCAACATCTAAAGTTTGTGCTACAGCATGATGAAAAGAATAAAACACAATCAAAGTAAAAAAAAAACACATTAACTTGTTAGAGTTTTTTGATTGTTGTTTTTCTCTCAGCTTTCTCTCAACTAAAATAGATATATATTCTTCAGTTTAAAATAATAATAATATTAACTTAAAAATTAACTATGGTTTGTTTTTAGCACTGTACCAGTAGAGATTTTTACGTTTTATATTTAAGCTACTAACAGTTTAACACTTTATAGGGCACTAATCGAAAATACATGGAAATTTTAAACTTCCAAATTATATGTTGGCGAATCAAGGGCAGTGAAGTTACAATATATAATTCCTCAGATGTCTAGGGTAAGTGTAAATAAAAAAAAATAGATAAAAAACAATGTAAAGGATAAAGTTTAAAGGAACATTTATTAACAAACAAAAATGAAACAAAACATTTGCAAAAATACAATAACAAAAAAATACAAATATGTGTTGTTGATTTTTTTTAGGGTACTGATACTGGCACTTGCAACAAATAGGCATTCACACATATCAAAGTCCAGTCCAATTCAAACCAGTCACTTTGGCAACCCAGAAACCTGAAACACGTTTGGAATTAACCCTATTAACAATCAAGAACTATTCTGAAACATATTTTTATTGTTTAGTTACCAAATGTGATCATTATCATTTTAATCATTATTAATTTAAAGCAAATTCAATAATAAAATTAAGATGATCATAAAACTAATCAAATTATCGTCACTTTTACTGCTTCCATTAAACTTATTCTGTAACCTAACTGGAAGACAATGTGCTCACCAATACAATTTAAATATTCAGATAATAAATAGATTTGGCCTTGGTCATACTGTTATCTCTGTTATGGATGACTACCCACAGAATCTTTTTCCTATTCAAACCAGGTTAACAAGCCTAGGCAATACCCTGCCTTCTAGTTTATGACATACAAGGATATGATATCAGTTTAATATCGTTTATTATTGTTTACTCACTCTATCAAATAACAGATGAAACATCAAAAATCAATTTTTTATAACGATTTTTATACCAATTATTACATCTTTCCTCCCCGTCCCCAGTTAAATTATAAATGTTAAATAAAATTCTCCCTGAAGATACCAGAAGTTTTTTTGGTGTAAAATACATAATTATAATGTTTAAAATAAGTACACCCCACCTGAATATACCTTTAATTATAAGCCTTATGATCTGGAGTTTAGCATTACAGAAAACAACATAGGTAGTTATGTTTAATCATATCGTTCGTCAGTTTATTACCATTTAATATGATGGTCAAGAACTCCTTAATCTTACACTAAATTTTCTTTTTTTTTTATCTTATTACAAAAATGTAACTGTTGCCAATTTCAGTATTGAAGTATGTGGCCATTTCCATTATGCTTGTGTATTATTAGGCATCCGAATGTCCAGATCTAAATGTGAGCTTTGGCTTCGATGTTAGTAAAGGTCTTATACAATAGTTCCCTTTAATCCAGTTGTTTGTGTTTAATCAGTTTTGAATCTTAAATGCACTGAAATTACCAAAATTAAGAAAACAGTAAAATTGAAAAAATAAAATAAAATTCAACTTACTAAAACATTTTACTTTATAATTTATGTAAGTTTTCAGCTGAGCAAAAGCAAATATTTGCAACAAGTTGGCAATATTTCAGGTTTTATGGTTTTCCTCTGTGTGTACAAATTCTGGCACTAGATCGTGCTTAGCTAAGGTGTACTCAGAGTTACAGTAGGTACTTATACTGTACCTCTCACAGCTGCAGCATTCATAGATAACTCTACACAATGAGGTGAATTTTTTTTCCAACCTGTACAAAGGGAATTTTCTCAATAACTGCCATCACTTCCTCATTTCTTGGCACAACATTTCTTGGTACTTTTCAATTTGACAGAAAGCAACAATAGCAATATCACATTATTATTTAGCAAAAGTCTTTCAATTAGCAATGGTGGCCATTTAAGTTACTTTAATTCCTCCGCAACAAAACCGCATTGATTTCTGAGTCTCCTCCAGCAAGAAAAAAAGACAATTCAGATTACAATTCAGCAGCAGGCTGCCAACAATCCACTATGCACTACTTCATCCTTTAAAGATACAAGGCCAAAAAATGTAATAAATGTCTCAATGAGCCTGTTTTGTTAACTACTATATATCATTTTGGTTTGTGCTGTCTGGGCCTCACCATGGGTTGCTCTGTGTTACTCAGAGCAACCCATGGTTGTGTGAGAGCCTTAAAAGAATTTACACTTGATAAACATTAATAAAGTATACACAGCAAATTTCGGAAGTTGAATGTTCTGGAGTTAGACATTAAAGCGTGAAAGAGTTAGATTTTGGGAGTTTATTTTCTAACGTCTGTTAGACAAATCCAAATCACTTAAATCCGGTGGTTACAGGTACTCTAAGGGTGTTTTCATATTAGGGCCCCGGGATCGTTTCCGAGAACACTTGACCTCAAAGTCCGGTTCATTTTGATCAGTGAGAACACAATCGTTCTGTGATCGAGAACCATGCCCGAATCAGCTGGAAAAAATCTTCTCAAGAACGAAACTGTGCACTTGGACATAGATAGAATCAGATATGGAAGCCAATTGTACCTGATTACGGAAGTAGATCGCTGGTTATAAGCGACGTCATCAATGCCGCATGTCCCCACTGTGCGTGTAGCACATGCCAATCTCAGACTCTGACTTGCACAGCTGTATCATTCTCAAGACCACCTGAGCCTGATTCATCTACTCCTGTGTTAATTGGTGTGCATTTCCACGCCCAACTACAGAAGTGATAACATCCCTAAGAAGATACTGTTTCTAGATTGAGGGAGCTTAAGTTATATCAAATGTTTAGATGCCCAGGTGTCATACGGTATGATTTGCAATTTTATGTTTTGTCAGATATTTTATGTTTTGACAGTATTTTTTTTATTTGCTATATTGTTGGCTTAATGGAGCGTATTTCAAATTTGTCCCTACTTTTATGTATATGTTTATGTTTGTTCAAATATTTTAAAGTCAGCATTATGCCTCATGTTAAAACAATCCCGCATTATAGAGACCTTTTTTTTGGACATTGAATAAGGTTCAAATTCAAATCAAATTCAAATTTTATTTGTCACATACACAGTCATACACAGTACGATATGCAGTGAAATGCTTATACGACCGCCAATGACCTTAAAAATTAAAAGCTTATAGATAAGAAATAAATATGAATAAAAAGAAGTACAATAGAAAATAAATTTAAACTAGGATAAAAAATATAAATATTCTGTAACAAATAAGGACATTACACAATATAGCAAAATATAGAAAAAATAGAAAAAATAGAAATTTAGTGTAAAATATAGAAATTTAGAAATTTAGGTTGTTACTCTGTAGATTTTAGGCAAGCTAATGCTTGGTGATGTTGTATTGACACTGCTTTAGTTTGATTGAAATATCTCATTTCTTTTTATGTTTACAAGTATTTCTTATCTTTTTTATATTTCAATCCCCTTCAATGCCCTTCGTCTCAAAATTTTCACCAATGTATAGATGCTATTATAGCTGCTGTTTTACACTGGATTGTGTGTTGGGTTTTAACACTATGCAAAAGTTATTATTAACATAAACTTTAGGTATGAATTTACCTCTATGTGATATTAGATTTTTTAACTCTACCCCCCCATGCACGACCCTGTATGCAGGATGAGTGAGAGTGAGTGAGTGAGCTTTAGGCTCTTTAGTCTGTATATTTGGCATTCTATGCTAAAAATGCTAAAAATTCTATTATATTTTTTACTTTTCTTATTCTTAAAATTATTTGAATTATTCAACAACATTTAGCAAAAAAAATAAAAAGTTCGTAGTTACCATCCTGAAGCCACTGCAAATACTTAAGCTTATTATGTAATACTTGTGGTAATTAAGGCTTTATATATAGATTATGTTGAGTGTTATCAGAAAAACTATATAGGACTATACAGGACTATATAGCCAAAGTTAATCAGAAGCGCTCTGCCAAAAGTGTTTTGTGTTTGACGGGTAAAAGGTGAGAAGAGAATAAAGGACAGATTTTAACCAGACTCTTTGTCATGCAAATGAGGTGCCTAATCTGTATTTCTCAGCCAATACCATCTTTTCTTCCCTAATCTGCATAATTCAGCCAATAAGAGTCCTTCTTTCTGGCAGGTGACAGTTAAATGACTGCCTGGATTCAAGTCTATCAATGCACAAGCCATGTGCAATGTGTTTCAATGTGTTGCCCTGAGGAATACGAAGAAAACAAGTGCACACACACAAAAAAAAAACACAACAGTGCAAGCATGACTGGAATGGATCTGATGTCTAATTTGATTACATTTCAACAATTAGAAACGCAGAGCTGCAGATCTTTAAACATTTAATAATGTGCCCAGAACGATTGCTACATTTTACTTTGCCCTTGTGCTTGTGGCAATCCAAACTTCAACTCCAAGCCGCAAAAAGAGGTCAGAGGAAAAAGTGTGATAGGCAAATCCGTGTCAGGACAGTCACAGTCTCATGCCTCATAAAATATCATTTGTATGCATGCATGCTTTTTACTTTTCCATCATTCAAATTAAACACAGTGCAGCAATGAAGTCTACATAAGGAAGGACTAGTAAAGTGCATGGAATAAGTTATTAACTATCATCATGGGTATACAAATGTATCACAAGTGCATCCTTGTACTAGTTAAACTGCCCTTCAAGGATGGAGCACGTTTCAGTAACACTAAATATCCCATTGCAACAAATGCCAAATGATTCCCAGCAGTTTACACCAGACTCCCTTTACAGATAGAAATGCACCAATGGTGAGCACCAGCCTGCATTAAGCCATACATAAGTTTTATTTAAAAATAAATAAATAAATAATAATAATAATAATAATTGCAATCATTACTATTATGCCTTATTTTTCTTTACCTTGCACAGCCAGTCCACAGCTGAATATGGAAAGCAGACAGAGGAGCCAGGTATTCAGCGCCATGGGCATCCTCCTTTTGATTTTTTTTCCCACCCGAGAGGGATTTTAAAGAAAAAAAATCAAAGCTACATGCGTTCAAATCAACACGATCCGTAATAGCGTCTTCGTAATACAGTCCTCGCTCGCGCAGTGTCCCGGGAAACGCAGGAGGTCCCCGTTACACGGCATAGAAACTCGGTCCCCGCTTTTCAGTCGGGGGAGAGCCGTCGTGTCTGCGCGCGCCTCCTCATCGCCATGTTGTGAGCAAGTGTTAAACGCGTGCGAGCTGCTACTGCTCTCTCTCTCTCTCTCTCTCTCTCTCACACACACACACACACATATGCAGTCAAGTTCCCTTTTCCTTTCACCAAACACCAACACACAGTCAAGTCCCCTGTTCCTTGCATTAAACACACACACACAAACGTTTGTCTTTGTGAGGACCTTCCAACTAAACGCATGAAGCAAAGTAGTCACTCAATCATAACATTGTTATTATTATTATTATTATCACTTAGCTCAGTAAAGTTGTAAAATGAATCTCAGATGAACAACATGTAGCAATTTCGCACAACAAGCAATTGTACCATTCTTTTGTACAATATTTAGTTAATATAAAAGAAAAAGAAAACAAAAAAGAAAATTGGGACGAAATGTGCAAATAAAAAAATACAAAAGTTACAAATAAAACAGAATTAAGATAGAAATAAAATATATAGGCAGCACAGTGGTGTAATGTCCCCATGCACCTCCAGGGTCCGGGTTCGATTCCCGCCCCGGGTCTATTTGCATGGAGTTCTTCCCGTGCCTCCCGTCCAAAGACATGCAAATTGGCATTCCCAAATTGCCCGTTGTGTGTGAATAAGCATGCCAGTGTGTGTGTTTGTGTGTTTTCTGTTTCTTTGATGCATCACTAGCACTTTAATCAGATTTATGAGTTGGAAAAATTGTCACTGGGGTATTAGGACAAAAAGTAATGCCAAATACAAAGCTACACACTGACGTTTTTCTCCCACAATGTTCTCCTTAAGTCATGAAGTTTTTTAATGAATGTTACAAAGTAGTCCATTAATGGGTAGCTAAGAATCAGTGTATTTAACCCAATATTTTAAGTATAATGGATTTCATGGCAAACCGTTCATAAGTACAAGTTACTGTACAGAAAAAATAAAACTAGATGCATTGTATCAGTATATTATGAATGTGGGAACCTACCCTAACCATTTCATTGTACAGTCCAAGATTTTGCTTCAGCCGTGAACATAACCCTAAACCCTTTTGTTCTCTGTACTGTACATAAATGCGCGTGACATGCACTGTAACTGCAAGGCCAAAACTCTTCTAAAAACTCTCTCTTATTGTTGCAGTAATATTTGAAGAATTACTTTGCTTCTCAATACACTATATGAGTTAATTCAGTAAACACAACAGGGAGCACATAACACAACTCAAACAGAAGGCACAAAATACAAATTGTTGGAACACATACAGTATTTCATGCCTTTAAAGAAAAAGTAAAGACAAAATTTTTGCGCAGGGGCATAATGCCTGCTTATGTCATTGCTTCATCATTGCATCATTGCATCAAGCATCATTGCTTTTACTTTGTAAACCATGCAAGTTTATTTTAAAATCCTTTATGTGAGTGGTTCTATAGGAACCAGGTAAATCTGCTTATGCATTCACATCAAGTAGACAATTGAACCTCTCAGCTTGAGAGCTTCTGTCAACAATAAGAAATGTATTAAGCAAAAAAAAAAAAAAAAAACATTTAGTATGGACATTTAGAAATTTAATCAATGAAAAACTGCAGTACTGTACATGCAGTACATATGTTTGAACTGTACTAGGCAGTATGATTTATTGACATGATTTTATGGGCTATAAAATGCTTGTTTAGGTAAAACAAATAAAGGCATGATAGGCTTCTCTTTCCTCTTACATTGTGTGTTTACAGAGACCTTCAATTTAATTCTTTCTTTAGTCAGGTTTGTTTTTTTTCCTTGTTTAGTGATACTAGTGGTAATCGATATGAGCAAGTGTAAGCTTGCAGTCTGGGGAATGTCTGAGCGAATCAAAGAGACCTTGTTCATAACTGCTTTTTTTTGTCACAGAAGTCTTATATTATTTCTCCTGTTCGTCTGTGGAACAGGTCTAGACTCCTTGGTTCAATTCTGAGCTTGGGCTACTATCAATGTGGAGTTCCTGTGGGTCCTGAGGTACTACACACACAGCAACACATCAATTAGGAATATATTTTCATTCTATAAAAGTCTATTAAGAAAATCTATCTGCAGTATCTATCTATCTATCTATCTATCTATCTATCTATCTATCTATCTATCTATCTATCTATCTATCTCTTCTAAAATAGTTTGTAAAGAAATAACTCATCATTGTTTTTATGCCTTGTTTCCTGAAATTAAAACTTAATTATAAATTGTGTTGTATGTCATACAATACAGTAAAAAAAATGATGATGGTTTATGATTGACACTTGGCCTGAAGAGGTTAATGTGTGAAGCTTCAAATTACTGTAACATCAGCCTGTAAAAGTCCAACAACAACACACACACACAGGTAAGTTAATTTCATAAGAAGCTCTATTTGGTTTGACCTTCAGAGGCACTGAATGAGAATTTGCCCCCACTCCCCCTGAAATCCAGCCCTCCATCCATCCGCCATTCTCTGTCTTTATCAAAGGATGTGCTCCTCCAGGCGGTGTGATGGGGAGCTGTTGAGGCCCACAGATGGGATCTCTCTCTCTCTCTCTCTCTCTCTCTCTTTCGCACACACACACACACAAACACACACACATACACACACACACACATCGACAGCCCTCTGACTGACTGCTTCATATACATGCATGGCCAGATAGTGCTGTGCACTTAGGGGGCCCATTTCAGGGGGTCTTAGACACACACTGACCCTGACCCACGTGTTGGCCATCTTCCACACACAAACCATGAGAAGAAAGAAAAAGCTGTAAGGGTCAAACAGAGCCTGAGGAAACAGAGATCAAAGCATAGTGCTCATATATTATATATCAATAGGCTTCATTCATACAGCAGGACAAATTTTTCTCAAATCTTCAATTCTAAATGTCTATACAAGGCTAAATGTGTGTATTGTGAGTTATTTTACAGATAGGTGCTAACAGTAGTAGAGGGTAAGGAGGGGGAATTGTTCACTGGTTAGCTCGCTATCAATGTGGAGTTTTCACCATCTATGGTCAGTGTTCTGAACACGTTTGATTCACATAGATGTGAAAAATGTCAATGTCACTTAAGGAGGACAAACATCAGAGGACAATTTGGGAATGCTAGTTAACCTGCATATCTTTGGACTTTGGGAGGAAACCCATCAATCACAGGGAGGACATGCAAACTCCATGCACACAGAAACAGGAATCGAACCCAGACTCTGGAGGTGCAAGGCAACAGTGCTAACCACTACACCACCGTGCTGCCCCTGTGAACTCATCTTTGTTGTATTTCTAAGAACTTGGTGCCGTGACACGAAGGGCATGCTAACCTTACAGGTGAGTTATGCCATGATCTGTGTGTCTTTCCTTGTCAGAGAGGAGAGAAGGAGTCCATGTACGATCTATTGTTTCAGGGATATTAAAATGATCAGAGTGAAAGGTTTTAATGTGACCTTTTAAGGTTATATAATGACATTTAGGAACTCGCTGAAATAAGGATAAATCTGGGTAAACCAAAAGTAGACCAGTAGAAGAGAAGACTCAATAGAAGAGCCCAGCAATGAATGGCTCTAAACATAGTTTCATATACAGTATCTGGCATAAAGTGATCAAATTGCCTGCACAGAAAATACAAAGTGTCCAAACCTTTTAATACATTTTTTATAAATCTTTTTAAGCTGCATATGAGAAAGTAGTATATTTTAGATGCTTCCAAAAAAAATATTGAGACAAAGATTGAATCTATGCGTTGTGAAGAAAATGTGTGTTAAAACTGCAATACCTGAACTACCACCAAAAATGTATTTTGCAGTTTCTCTGTAACACAAAAAATGTACAATTAGAAAAGTGTTTGAAAATTGTTATCTTCTAATTGCTTATGTCTAAGGGCAATGGAAAAAAATAACATATTTTTCTCTTCAAACTTTTCTTTTGTGACCTCAGAAATGAAGGTAAAATGTAAAAATATGTGCATTAATATATGGTATATTCAGTGCTGAGCGTACAAGAGAGCTTACAAGAATTTTCAAGAATTTTTTATAACGTTTTAAAACTTGGAAGAAATATTTAGAACATTTCATAGTAATATACAGTACAGTATATACTGAGTCTCACTACTCATCCCTTCAGTTTAATTCTAGCTCTGAACAGTTTCATTCAAAGTGAACACATTAACTGGAGATCCCTGGTCACTTTGAATGAAACTGTTCACAGCTAGAATTAAACTGAAGGGGTGAGTAGTCAGTACAGTTCAGTTAGTCTCCTGCTCAAATATAGCTGATTTAACTAATGTGTTAATTACTAGGTTCAGTGGGTGTGTTTAGGCGTTGGTGAAGTATAAAATGTGCTGGACAGACACTGGCCCTACAGGATTGGAGTTGAATATCCCTGATATAGACCTATCAAAATTGATCAAAGATGGCATCATGAAGCTGCAAGCATTGCACAGATGTGTTCTGCTATATTTGTGGTCAATTTATCAACACGAGTGAAAAAGTATTCTGTGATAGCATCTGATAAAACATGTGATGCCTACAAGGCATATTTCTGGCATGACTGTCTGGGCCAGTCAACATATCCGATTAAGAAATAACACGTTCAAGGGACAATCTGCTCATCAGGGACAATCTGAGCATTATTATTAATTTAGATATATTTCCTCCCACATACCTGTATGTGTGTGTATTTGTGTGTTGTTGGACACTGAATTTTTTTCATTATTTTTTGATTGTGACAATGACCATCGTTAAAAGCGCATAAATAAAATGTAATTGAACTGAACAATTTGCTCCGCGGAATAAATTTCTCAAGAATTCATTTTGCATTAAGTTTGAAATTGGCACATGAATTTACATTGTTAATTAAAATAAAAAAATAAATAACTTTTTGGATATCGGTTAGGTTTTTTAAAAACAGGTCTATTTCTTTGTGTTTTGGCCTTTTGTCCGCACAAGAATGCCATTTCTGGTGACTTTAAACAGACCTTTTGAAAAACCTCTTTTAGCACAAAGACATGTAGAAAGGAATATAATGCAATGATTGACACAATTTAAGTAGAAAGTGAGCGCACCATCAACATTATCATGATGAACGCCATCATTATGATGCAACAGGAAAAAAAACTTCAAGCTATCTGGCTCAGAATAGGTTGTTGGCAGGATGGAGTAGCGGGAATGGCGTTGCAGTCTCACAGATCCAGGGTTCCCAGTTGGATCCTAAGCTTAGGTTATTGTCTGTGTGGGGTTTTGCATGGTCCCCCCTTCTAGCTTGGGTTTCCTGATCTCTCTGGATTCCTCCCACCACCCAAAAACAGACAGGAAGAGGGATTAGCTAGGCTAAACTGATTCTAGGTGTAAATGCGTGCGTGAACGGTGCCTTGTCCAGGACTGATAAAAATAAACTCATGAAGTTTAAACACAATGATGAAATGTCAAAATGCACACTTATGGAGATGTGCAAAATTGCTTAATCTCTGTACACGAAAAGGTACCAAATTCAGTATTCGATAAATGAAAAAAACTGAGTCTTTATCTGTGACTCTGTGAGGAAGCACCATGCCTGCAGCTGTCCTGCCAGATTCCCCGCCCACCTCTGTGCCGCTGGGATGACGCTGAATGGACACTTGGCACGGTGGGCAGGATCTCCATGGTTACCGAGGCTTAGGTTTGAGTGACACATGGGTGGAGTGGGCGTCTCTGACTGGCTGTGGTGCGAGCTGCAATGCCAGCCATGGTGCAGATTGGCAGGAAGCCCAGAACTGGGAGGTGGGAAAAGAAGACATGGAGATTTTCAGTTATTTGGCGAGGGGAGGGGAGGGGGGGTTATTTATAATTTCTCAGATACAGAAACATATTTATAGAAATAAAATGACAGAATAATAATGGAGACCTTGTTGGTATTGGCTGGATTACAAAGGTGTAAAAATAGATGACAAATCTGAAGACAGGATCGACAGTTTGATTAATTTATTCCCTGTTAAACAATACAAATGTTGGAAATTGTAATAAACTATAAAATGGCATCATGCATAGTGTCCACTGTACAAGCCTCTAGAGATCTGGGGTTGATCAGTTGCTCAGGTCGAGACTCAGCAACGTTATGTGGAAATAAAATGAAGTCAGCTGACGACCTGAATGTACTGAATGACCAGATTATCACATCCAGCATATTCCAGCACTCCAAGGATGCTATGAAAGACTGTGCGTCATTCACTTGATAAAATAGCTCTAAACCTTTCTCTAATAAGCATAACACTGGATTTTAAATCCAGATAAGATTTTGAGATCATGATGCTGATAATTAATATTTTAATGATGGACGCCATAGTGAAGCTTGAATGAGATTGAAGCGAACTGCAGGCTGATGAAGGCTATTCAGAAGCGTACTGGCATTATTTCAGGCCATTATCTCCTGAGAGCATTACGCATCTGAAGTAATTAAACATCAGTAAACAGATAAAAAGAAAAAAATCAAGCCTCTGGGTAAGTTATAATCTTCACAACTACAGGATGAGTGTTTTATTACGATTCGTAGTAATGGTGTGTCATTTGCATGAGTTGACTCTTTTAAGTGAATGCCGAGAGCTGATTAATATCAACGTACTGAATCACAAGTTGTGAAAAAAGTTACTATCTTGATGTTTTGCTGATAATTTAACTCCTAACAATTAGATTGATAAAATTTCATATGGTACATCATTTAGATTTTCCTTTGGATTTTGATGACAAAAGTCAAATGAACAATGTAAAACTTCAGTACTTCAGTATTTTTCCATAACCTCTCTCAGTAGTTCCATATCCTCTGATTCAGTGACCCTCTTCCTGAGCTTGTCTCCGCAGCGGTGTGTCGTCTGGTTCACCTGCTTTGGGTCTGCAGTACATTCTGGTGTATTACAATTTTGTTCCTCTCTCTCAAGTGCTCTGTGCTTTAGGGCAGTGTGTGTGTGTTACAGTCTCACTATGACAGGTGTTTTTATTAGTCTCTGTGTGATGGTGTATTGTTTTGAGTATCTGTTACAGCACTGGTTCTGATCTGTGTGATGGTGTATTGATTCCAGTACAGATTAGAGCACTGATACTGGTCTCTTTGTGAAGGTGTATTGGTTCCAGTATTTGTTACAGCACTGGTTCTGGTATCTTTGTGATGGTGAATTGGTTCTATTGTCTCTGTTACAGTGATGTACCTGTGTTCATGTCTCTCAATAGCATGTGTGGTGGGTTCCAGTTTCTGTGTGAGTGTTTAAAGATCTTTGCTGTGAGCATATTGTGAGTTACACCCTTTGAGTCAGTGTTTTTTAAAAGCAGTGTATTCCATATTAGCAAAGATATTTAAATAAAAAAAATTACTTAATATAGTTCATCTACTCTTCTTATTCAACTTTTAACTACACTTTTATTGTCCTATTATGCTGCCCTCTGCTGACTATAATTTGCAAATACACCCTCAATAAAAGATTCAGCTCAAGGTTATAGACCTCACCCTACTATTAATACAACAAGGAGTCAAGAAAACAACAGATCTTTTTTGGCAATATTGATATTTAATTCTTTAGTAAGCGCTCAGGGCAGTAAAGCAATAACATTGTAGTTAAAGATAGGGATAGAGAATCTACAGGGCAGAGAGACCATGCTCTTCCACTCTTAAATCCACGGGGAGGGAATAGGAACAACATGAGTAGTTTATTACGCCATTAAAAAAAACGCAAACATTTGTATAAATAACTTCGGAATAATTTGAAAAAGATCTAAAAAGTTTTTTGGAGTAATAATAACTGTAAGAACCTAAGATGACCAAACAAAAAGAAAGAGAGAGAGAGATCAGTTTCTTATCAGCGTTTTCACAATGGAGCGTGTGCATGTATTCTCAGCATAAAAAACCCTGAGTAAACTATCAAGTCAAAAAGATTAAATCTGTTAACTTTGGAACTAATTAATGTTATTCCAACTTTCCAAATATAAAGAAGGGCCTCTGGAATGTGTGTTTGGATTTAAAATCAATAAACCAAATAAAAAAACCCAAAAAAACAGTTTGCTCAGGATGCAATAACCCACAGTTACAAACTGAATTTAGTTGTTTTATTCTATGCTTTTTTTTGGTAACAGTGACCATACTTTCAAAGAAAAAATAAAGAATAAATCATGCACTAAGTTATTGTGTTGATGTTTGCTGTTCGGTTAGGATGAGGGTTTTGCAGAGATCAGGCGACGCTGAGCAGGAAACTGACTTGGTGCAGATGGCGCTAGTCTGTTACTGCTGTTTGCACTCTGCAGGTTGGGCTTCTCCGCTCTAGCCAAGAAAAAATGTAACAGGAAACAAACATTAGAATTCACTGAAACCATGTTTGAAGGAAGAAATTAGTAATTAAAATATGATTTCACTGTATCTACAACAATCTAATCTGGAAAATCTTTAATGTTTAATTTTGTTTGTTACAAATGTTGTATATTTGCCTGTTTTAATTTTCCAAATAAAAAAAAAATGACCAGGAGAAAATTCTTAAAGCAATATAATTCTTAATGTGTGGAACAGTGGAAAAAAAATCCAGTTTTCCCCCCCAATTTTGCATTCAGTATTTTTAGTAAACTCTGTTTGTTCCTGAAAGGTCTACTAAGCCATATTAACATAGATTAAACATTCAATTGAACTAATTATCCTTAATTATATTGGGCACAAACAGATAATACTGCAGGTCAAAGAGAGAGCTTTTTTCATGCAATATTTAAAAGCAACCAGGAGAGAAAAGAGTATTAGTGGAATACAAAACCAAACGCATGCTGGAAAGCTGATTAATTTCAATCTCATCAAATACAATGGTGGTTCAAATAAAACCGGGACTCGCGATAACTTTTAAAAGTTATTGACATTTACAGAAGACTTCAAGCACAGTACGGTGAGGAGACTCTTAGCCACAGTATAACATTTGATTGTTGCAAACGTTTTAAAGAAGGCTGTAAGTCTTGAATGAATGACGATCCCAGCCGAGGTGTTGCCAACTTGCGGAAGAAATGTCTATGGGAACTACACACGCAATCATTCACAAACACCACTTGCACATTACAGAAACTCGTGTGGGAGTTACCACCACACTCCTGACCTCGCTACAAGCCACATGTTTGGGCCATTAGAGGAGTTCCTGGGAGGCCAGTGTTTCAAACTTGAAGCAGGCAGTCTGATACTGAGGATTCTTTCTACCTTGATGGTTTCCTAGCACTGGGATAAGTGCAGTTTTTACACCCATAACTGTTTTTTGTTATTCTGCACAATCACAAGTCCAGGTTTAACTTGAATGCCCTTTGTAATTGTCTTGCATGCAATTTTGACAAAGTGACTCAAAATGTTTTTTAGGTACCAAGATATCTGAAAGAGCATTTGAGAGAAAGAGGATAATGAAACATGGTTGCTTATCTTACTGTCTATTATGCTTTGAAACCCTTAAATATTTAAATTAATTATTATTAATAACAATAATAATATTAATTATAATAAAAAATAATAATAAAATGACTTGAACGGTATAAAGTAATAGGAAAAAGCTTAACACAACTAAAGTGTGGGTAGAAACTATACATAGCCTCCGAGCACAAAGAACTCGAGTCAGTGCTAAACATACTGTTAGATAAATACAGAAATAACTAGAGTAAAACATTTTGTCTACTGAATCCAGTGTTCATTTGCCCCCCCCCCCTTTTTTTTTGGTTTGTCCAGAACTTATAACATTTCACCATCACTACAGCTCTGTCCTTTGGCTCACTTCATTGGTTCACATCTTCAAAAAGACTAGTGTTGATTTTGAATTTCAGTGATCATCTGTACAGAACTAATTAAAACAGCCTTGTATTTCACAGTTCTTTTAAGTGGATTATGTGTACTGTAAGTGTGAGTAAAAAATATAAAGCAAGATGGTGGTAGTTTATGACATGACAATCATGAATAAGGACAGATTAATGCAGTGAGACGAGGCACGCACAAGGACCACAGTAGTGTGATAGCTCATGGCATTTCTAACTTACCTAGAAATGCATGAAGTGACAAATGACTTATGCCTGTAATTGGAGGGGTGAAAAAAGGAAAACAACCACAATGACAATAAAATTAATGCAAATTTAAAACAAACAAGATGGATGTAAAGAGTTAAAAAACAGAGAACCGATTAAAATGCAACAGAAGCAGTCTGATTAAAAACAATTAAAGTGACTAAGTTCCAGAAACTTGTACCCGCAATTCCTTTCTAATTAGGTTTGTTTTCATCACGCAGGCAGTGGAGATGCAGCGGTGCTATTATTTCGTATGAGGACCTGTTTTTAGTTTTTAGGTACTTGTCAATATCAATGCTGATACAGAAATTACGGAACTATGATTATTGATCAGTCATGGATTTTATTTTGCTTAGTTTAATGTTTAGACAGTTGTTGTGAGGAAGTTGACTTTAAATAAAAATATCTTTGCAAGAAACACTGGTTACCTTGGCTTGAGACTATTTTTCCCCCCACACTGCATCAGAATCCCTTGTTAATAGTAATGATCACTAAAGAACATACTGGTTTCAGACATGCACTCCTTTCCCATAAATATAACAGAAAACTGATGTGTCAGCTTCATGTCACAAATGAGCATTCTGGTCACTTGTGAGTAAACTTGCAACAAGAATTTTACTAGGTCAGAAGCCTCCTAACGTTACTGCAATAATTTATGATGCACGTATGTAAGATGTTGTTACATACAGAAAAATGAGCGATGAGAGATCACAACAGTCATGCTATAAGAAAGTCATTTTATAAAATCTGTGGGACATTGTTGCCAGAGTGGGAGGTTTTCTAACAAACTGGGCAAATTCTTATCACCTGGTGCTGAAAGATTGTGCTAACTTAAGACTAGAGGTGCCCAAGACTTTGTTTGCGTGGAATTTAATTGCACACTCATAAGTGCATTTTTAAAAAATGTCAATTGTGAGATGAACTAATGATATATATTTTTTTAAGGTCGATTCCTTTATGATATATTGGCGTTTTCCATTTAAATTTCAAAGCAGCATATCTTCTCTTCCCGTGGGCCGATTTGTTACCTCAAGCTTGAGCAAATACACCTATCCTAGAGCCTATCTCAAGAAACTTAAAGCATGTGGCGGAGTACACCTGGACAGGGTGCCAATCCAATCCATCGCATGGCACACACACATACACACACTATCGGAAATTTGGGAACGCTAATTAGCCTATCTGCAAAGAAAATCTGGTCCTGTCTCTTTTGCGATGTGTTGCTTACTGTGATGGACTGTAGAATCTTCATGGCAATGGCAATTATTGCACTTGCACCATGGATGGTCATGGGTGCGACAGAAAGCCATTGCTTTAGTAAATTGATGAAGCCGGAAACATTACGTATCCCATGTCGAAAAAGGGCTCATTTCTATTGCTGTAGTTCCTCCGATAGATTCTTTCCCCAAAGCAGTTTGCCTTAATTACCAGAGCTTGTCTCAGAAACAGTGTTAAGTGCGATTAAATCAGCACGGTATTGGATCAGAACACCAATATGATGCCTGTATCAGTATTGATGCATCCCAGGTCCTAATTTTCAAGATTTACACTGATGTTAGGGATCTTAGATTCATACACTTCTTTATTTTACATTTTCTGGGACTGAAAATTGAAATTGAAACTATAAATCTGACCTTTGTATCTCCCTCCTCTTCTTCTTCCTCCATTTCGTCCTCTTGATCCTAATTCACACAAACACACATTTATTATTCAACAACTTAACTAAAATTCCACGCTAAACACAAAGACGTGTGTATTACTCAAATTATCTCAACTTACCTCCTCTTCACCTTCATCGAGCTCTTCTTCCTCAAACTGTAACAACACAATCAGAAAGACATAATTAATTAAAGAAATAATGATATACACAGGCAAATAGAAAATGTTTTGTGATGTGCATGGTCATGAAACACGTCACAGGAAACCTTGACAAAAAAAACCGTCGTGGAATAAAGCGGATATTTCACATACGCTCTCGTCATCCTCCAGCGCCTCTCCGGTGAAGTACAGCACGGCTCGGGGTACTATCCTCTCTCTGAAGAAATGGCCGATTTCAAAATCTGTGGCTAGAGTGATTTCAGAGTCCTCGTCCTGTTAGCACATGAAACATTCACAAGGATAAGTTACACACCCATAACAAACACATTTCGAACACTGAGACTTCAAGTAAACACATGCATTATATATAAAACTGATTAGAGAACATAAGCCAAGTTAGTGATACCACTAAAACAGGCTTTAAAACAAGCACTTTAGCTAACGTAAGTATTTTGAGTGTTGGTGTTTAATGACACACTTTAATAGAAAAACAAGACTAATTATCTCACCACATCACTAAGAAACCTGTCATACAAATCAAACTAATTTCTGTACAGAGTAAAATATAAAACTGAGTTATATGGAAACCATATTCATGTCTTTATTTTGCTGGTTGCAAACACATTGCACAAAAGCATATCTGGTTTAAAGCAGGAGAAAAAGATCCACCGAGTACAAATTATCAGTAATCAACTACAAGCTAACATACCATTTCTAATCTTTTAAGGATTTTTTTAATTTGTTTATTTCATAAACGGAGCAAAAATCAGCTTTTTGAACAAGATGGTCTCCAACCTGTTTTTTTACACTACGGACCAATTTTAAATAAGACAGTTTTCCACGAACCAGCCATCGCGACGCTCATAAAGCAGGGTTTTCAGTGCTTTGTGGCGAGCTCAAGATATTCCGCTTTGATTTTAATCCAGAACGTCAGCAGAGTTGGAAGTCGTCTCAGACACACTTTTGCATCTATTATATAGAGCAGGTTTGAAGAATGTGAATCACCTGCTGCGATAAACCTGTAATTTAGGCAGGACTTTTCTTTGAAATGCAGCTTTCTTTTTGTCAGTCTTGGAGTCTCCTCTCCTGTCACATCATCGTATTTTCCCTTTTTCAAAGAGGATCTAAGAGACATTTGTTTTTACAAATTTTTAGCTAGAGTCAGCTTGTTTTATCAAGCATCAAAACTGATACCGAGAGAAGTGTGTTAAAGAGGTACAGATGGAAGCGAATAAGAGATGATCTGATAATTTTTAGAAACTAAATATGGTGCAGACTCTGATAGTCAATAAAATGAAAATAAGATAAAAATATATATTTTTAAATTCTTTCTGTATGGCCGTGACCAAATTATCCATGGCCCGGTACCATTCCGCGGCCTGGTGTTTGGGGACCACTAATGTTGACTATCAAGTAACAAACATTGATTAAGTGTTAATTAATCAAAAGAAACTTTTAGGGATGCAATTTTCCATAGTATTCTTAAACTATAGTCATGTTTACATATATGAATATATATTCATTAAATAACTAATGATAAACAGACGCACATTTCCGGTTAGCTTAAATTTTATATCTACAATTCTAGAGGCATAATCCAGTGTTTCCACTGGTACACTGATTTATTTTTGGTGGCCCACCACAGTATCAACCTCCATGTATTGATTCTTTTTCATTATTAAAAATGGATAAAATCTTTTCAAATAAAAATTTCACATGGTACATTTATTGACTCTCTCAAACATGAACACACAGACCCGTCTGTAAATATCTCCTTCCCGGAGATGGAGGAAAAAAAGAGCAAGTGGATCGTACGTGTCTTTCAACGTCTTTCAATGAGTTATTAGCAAGCATGTAAGGAGCCTGGCTAGCTTTATTTAGATGAAATCTTAAAAACATTTATTATTAACATCCCTTATCTCTGTAATAACATACTCCTCCATATTCCTGGCAATTGATGACATTTTTCCAAATCAGAATTTTTTTTTATCGTTTCCAGAGCACAGTTTCTAACAGTTGCACTTAAAAATTTTTGTCAGGGTTCATCATTAAGCTTACCTTGGCTTACATTTTACATGTTTCACTCACATTACAAGATGAAATGACAAAACTTACCAATTCACTATCTGGGGAAACTGTAAGGGAAGTGAAAAAAAGGTGTTACAGATAATTTGTAACTGGTCGTTTAAAAATGTGACGCATGCGTGATTTCCAGTCGAACATAAAAGGTTTTTACCTTTAATTGGGTTGAAAAAGTTAAAAAAGGAGTCAGTCGGCACTTGTTTGGTGACCGTCCTGACAACACCCCTGCCCTTGTGCTTCTGTTTTTTCTTAATCGTTTTGACGGTAACATCTTTTCCTTTGTGCCATTCGATGTCACATCTGTCATAAGAAAAAGAAAGAAAAATATTTTTTTTTCTTTTTGATTTTGTACATCTGAGCGACTTTCAATTCAAATGAATAAAAATAGGTGAGAGTCTTACAAAAAAGACGGGTGTCACCTGCCCAACCCCCCACCCCTTTTTTTTTTTTTTTTTTTTTAGTTAATTGTCATTTACTCAGAAAAAAAATCTAATCAAATTTATGAGAAAATACAATCTGTGTGTCCTAATCACGGTTCCCTTGAAGGTTTGGTCAAATTCCTATAAATGCTTTAGAAGGAGTTGTGGATAGAAGAAAAGCATGACGATGATGGACGCCGCCAAGGCAGGTGACAACACAAAAGATGAATAAATCTATTTAAATGGCTCTCATGTTACACACAAACACACACCCCTCACAGGCGATGATCTCCGGTCCTTCAAAGGAGAACGGATCGTCTGTGTCAGGTTCTGACTTCATCTTGTAGACTTTTGTGAGGACGGTGTTTTTAAAGTAGCTATTGGGTTCAAAGTGAAACTCTAAAGTGAAACTCTAAAAGAAAACACAAACATTAATGAACATTAATGACAGGTTGACATGCCAAGTTAAAAAAAAAAAAAGGGTTGTGCTGTTGTAGAAAAATAATCAACAACAATTCAAGTGCTTTGATGAATCAGTCACATTAAAGCTGATTAGTTTTCCAATAACACCATGTGATAAAGTTCTTTAATTCCTGTTCTAAAAACTGTTCGTCAATGCTATAAATTGTCTATGTACGAAAAGAAAATCTAATCGGTTTCACAAAAAGTGCTTCAATATAAACCCATAATCTACAGCAAGGCTACTGTCACAGTTTCTGTTACAGAAAATTTACATATATTTCAAACCAAATTTAACAGTGCTGCAATTATAGTAAACCATCTTTAAATTTCCTTGTATGGTCTTTAATAAATATGTGTTTTCAGGTCTCTAATTCTTTAATACCTCTAATAGCCTTGGACTTAACAACATCAGTGGGAGTGATTTAGCTTTTAAAAGCCTTTCTGTACATAGCAACAGTGTTAATTAATTTCTGCCTGGAAAAGACTCTATTGTTTTGTAAAATGAACAGAAGTCAGTCTTTATTTACCATTGGTTCACCAGGTCCAGAAAATGTCACTTTAATGTCTTGTAGATGTTTAAGGATTGGCTCATCAGCTTCCTGTGGAGAGAAAACCATTACAGGTGAGACTAAGAAAAAAGAAAAAACAAAAACGGGGGTATTTACAGATGTACAAACACAATGGAAACCTTCCCCAAACTCCACACACACATTTTTCCTTTCACAGGCAAATATTGAACCTTGTAAACCCTAAATAACTTCTACTCTGGTCCTCTGTGGACTATAAATCTCATCTTAGCATAACATTATGAAGAAGATGAAGTGATGGGGAGTAAAGGGTCCCTGGCTCACCTGTAGCAAGTCGCTCAGCATGTCCACGCTACGGAATATAATGAGCCAGAATTCAGGAATTCCTTTGGGATTTTCCTCAGCAGCGCCCTCCTCTTCTGCTTTCTTCTCATCTATAGAGGCTTTCGTCTGGAACTCATCCTGAAAAGAGCGGTCAGGCTCTGATTACAAGATTACAAGCCTTTCATAGTGATTTAGGAAGAAAAACCCAAGCCTGACTCCTGAGCATCGTTTGTCTCTTGAAACATAATAAAATAAACACACAAACACAGGTTCTCAATCGGTGCACATTTACATGAGGAAAAGTTGATGAGCTAAAAAAGCAAGTTTGGTTTTTGGATGGCAATACTCAAACACTACAACGCAAAGCTGTGTGTTAAAAAGTTTAATAGAAAGCCAGTTTTACACCAGACAAGGTAAGAATGAGGTGCGAGTGCTCCCAAGTGGCACAACATAAAAACGTCCGAGTGTTCATATAACCACCAAACACAGACGGCTGTTAGTTCACAAAAAAACGCTTTGTGTTGTGTCGCCCCTTAATGGGACATGACCAAAGATGTGGTCAGCTGGAATTGTGTCTCCATGCAGTTTCCTTTAGGAGC
Organism: Clarias laeviceps; assembly: GCA_030014305.1. Lineage (NCBI taxonomy): Eukaryota > Metazoa > Chordata > Actinopteri > Siluriformes > Clariidae > Clarias > Clarias laeviceps. The sequence goes on along the minus strand of JAQMYJ010000023.1, from coordinate 2,677,551 downwards.
CGGCCCTGTGGTGGGAACTGGCTATGACTTTTCCCTCCCAAATTAAGGCATGGTGTGAACAGAAAGTTTAGACATTATTTTAGATATTACTGTAATAAAATCAATAAGTGATATCAATTTCCCTGAGTAATAGTAGACTATTTATTTTATTAGTAACTAGCACAACACTGGTTGCACCAAATCCTGTTGGTCCGTGAGTAATAGACGCCGAACTGTGCCAATGTACTCACTGCCAGATCTTCGTCCTCGTGATCACTCTGCCATTCGCACTCCTCATCTGTAGGTTCCACTGCACCAGTTACAATGCTTTTCCTCTGCAGCGAAACACAGTGCATGAAGAATTAAACACACCACACTGAAAGGGTGACAACTACAGGAAAAAATACATTATTCACAATTCATATTTAAGTGCTTGTCAAATGATTATCATTATAAAAGAAAATAAATTTGTAAAAAAAAAAAAAAAAAAAACAGTAATCTTTGATAGAGTCAATTTAAGATGCATGAATTTTTCAGTGTGCTTCGTGTTCACTGCTGACCAGGTGAAATTTATCCTCTTCAGCATTAATTTATTTGGTATTTACTGCTATCGTAACTACACAACCCACTAGAAGACTAGTTCATACTGGTCCCTGGTGTGTGTAGTCTCAAATACATACACAGCTGTGAGCAGTCTTCTGTCTGCATTGTTTTACATTCAGTGCCGGGACTCACCTTGTCAAACAGTGGCTGATATAGAGCAGCGTACTTTCTTTCCAGCTCGTGTACCTCCTCGTAAAATTTGGCTTCTATGTGTGAGCTCTTGACTTGCAGATTCTTCAAGGCGTTGACTCGTCTCCTGACGGAGAGCGGTAAGCTGGAAAGACGGGAGAGAGAGAACAGATGAGCATCTGGTTCTGCAGAGTAGGACCAGAACATTTTCCATCAGCAGAGTCAAACACACACAAGCTTTTTGTTGTAGTGAGTAAATGAACATAAAGAACCGTTTATGAACATAAAGAACTGGATCACTGTTAAAAAACATTAACATAAACACTGGTCTCCTTCGTACAAACAAGTACAAACCATCAACATAAGTGTAAGAGTGTGTACTGTATCTGCTGCCAAAACAACTCACGGAAGAGCATATAAACCAAAGTGTCTGGATATCTGCAAGCATAATTTGAACTGATACTGTAAGCAAGGTGAAGAGAATCATTACTGAGGCGAGACACGGATTCATCACTAAGAGCCTGAGAATAAACGTCAAAGTGTAGAACGGAAACGGAAAAAAAGTTCAAACGTAAACCATCAGTTGGAAAATTCATGAATGCTTACAGTTTTCTGGGATCCTCAAGAACCAGAAGTATTGGAACATGCAGTAAAAACAATCAACAGCGCTTGTTACAGCGAGACGCTTATTGAAGAGCTGAAGTCTGAACTTCGGATTAAATGCGGTGGACTGCTATCCAAGGGCGATGTGATCTTGCATGATGATGCACGTCCGCACACGTCCGCCCACACTGTCGACACTCGACTTCATTTTGAGGTGTTAAAGCATCCTCCCTATAGTCCTCATCTCGCGCCATCCGACATTCACCTGTTTGGTCGCCTGAAAGCAGCACTACGAGAACGTGGATTCACTTCTAATGAAGTGAAGACAATCGTGGCTCGCAGCTCAGCCTAAAATATTTTTTTAACCAGGGAATACGAAAGCTTGTAGACAGATGGACAAAGTGTATGGAAAAGCAAGAGGATTATGTAGAAAATTCCATTTGTCTTTTCTAAAAGTTAATAAATTCGACAGCCAGAGTGCAGATAATTTTTGACTCACCCTTTTTTTGTAACTCACAGCACAATGAAACTTTTATTTTTTTTTTTGCAGCCCCAGTTAGAAAACTTGGATTTGCCAGAATACAGCGACCCCTGGAGCAGACAGGCTTAAGGGCCTTGCTCAAGGGCTCAACAGTGGCAGCTTAGATTTGCTGGGCTTGAACCTCTGACCTTTCAATTCAATTCAATTTTATTTGTATGGCGCTTTTACAATTGACATTTTCACAAAGCAAAAGAATTGTGAACGATGTATGAATCAAAATGATAAGATGGTCCCTGATGAGCAAGCCGAAGACGACGGCAACAGTGGCAAGGAAAAACTCCCTGAGATGGTTTCAAGAAAACTTGATAGGAACCGGACTCAACAGGGAACCCATCCTCATTTGGGTAATAATGAATAGCAGGGATTGATCTGCAGTCATACTGTGCGAGACTGGAAGTTCAGTATAACAGGAGACGTGTTTAAGTTAAAATTGAGTCCAGTTCGTTATTGGAGGTTCAGGTAGACTGTAGGACACTCCAGTCCTGAACTATCAAGTGACTAAAGTCACAAGTCCTCAGAAAACAGCTGTCTGCATCAGCCTAGGACAGGACCGTCTATGTGGAAAAGTGGAACCGTCCCCAGTCACCACACGCATCCCAGACAGAACACACGAGGCATCCATGTGACGAGATCACCAATCAGAAGCAGGACACCAGGACGAGTCAGACAGGTCCAGAGGCCAGAGGGGGTCTGGATCACTGGCAGATCAGGAGTGACATGTATAGCTCGACAGAAAGACAGGTAGAGGGAAAGAGAGAGAGGGAGAGAGAGAGGAGAAGAGAGAGAAGAGGAGGAGAGAGCAGAAGAGGAGAGATGGCAGTTCGGTATGGTCACTGTCGAACAATGTATAAGGTGAATGTATATTTAGTGCAGAGTGCAAGCAGGGACTCCAGCAGGACTAACTATGACATCATAACTAAAAGAGAGAGCCAAAAGGAAATACAGATATGAGGGGGAACTGAGATGTAAAGCAAACAATCACCTCACCGTCAACAAACCTGAGTGATCAATGAGAGTGGGGAAAACCTGGAACATGCTGTCAACAGTTCACCATAATACTCTACGTCCATGAGTCCCCCAGATTCAAGATTCAAGATTCTTTATTTGTCACATGCATAGTTATACAGGTACAACACGCAGTGAAATCTGCTCCCTTACCCAAGACAAATCTATTTACAAAAATGCTTGGCTAAATAAATAGGTTTTTATCCTAGACTTAAACTACTGAAACTGTGTCTGAGTCCCGAACATTAATTGGAAGACTATTCTATTAATTGGAAGACTAACTTTGGGACTTTGTAAGAAAAAGCTCCGCCCCCTGCTGTAGTTTTCATACTACGCGGTACTGACAAGCAGCCTACATCCTTTGAGCAAAGTAGGCGTGGCGGATCGTAAGACACTAGCAGCTCACTCAGATACTGCGGTGCGAGACCATTTAATGCTTTATACATCAAGAGTAGTATTTTAAAATCGATGCGAAATTT
>JAQMYJ010000023.1:2647518-2674112 GCA_030014305.1 Clarias laeviceps | reverse complement strand
GACTGATACAGTTCGTTTATGCCATTCCTATGTAGATATGAACATAGTTGCTGTGCTACTATCTTTTCCAGAATCTTTGAGATAAAGGGAAGGTTTGATATTGGCCTGTAATTGTAAAGCTGACAGGGGTCAAGGTCAGGTTTCTTGATTAGCGGTTTAATAACTGCTAGTTTAAAGGATTTGGCAACACACCCACTGCTGAATGAAAAGTTAATTATTTTCAACAGGGGTTCTGTTAATGCTGGAACTATCTGCTTGAAAAAATGTGTTGGTATAGGATCTAATACACAGGTTGATGATATTGAAGAAGAGATGAGTGAAATTAAGGGGAGTAAAGTATTCTTCAAGGGGACTAAAGTATTCTAGGTTCTGATGTGATGTGGTTATTTTATCATCTGTATAACGTAAATTGTCAGGTTCCAAAGCCTGAATTTTTTGCCAAATATTTATGATTTTATTATTGAAAAAGTTCATGAAGTCCTCACTACTATGTTTCTGCAGTGGTCTTGTTTCTAGTTAATTTAGCTACAGTATTAAATAAAAATCTAGGATTATTATTTTTTTTTCTATAAGAGTGAAGAGATACAATGATCTAACGTCACGGAGAGCTTTTTTTATAGTTCAGGATGCTCTCCTTCCATGCTATTTGGAATACTAGCAATTTAGTTTGACGCCATTTGCGTTCTAATTTTTGAGCTGTTTGTTTTAAAGTGCGCGTTTGATCGTTATACCAGGGAGCGAGTTTCTTATCTCTAATAATTTTCCTTTTAACTGGAGCTACATTATCTAAGGTATAACAAAATGTTGACTTTAAATATTCAGTCACCTGATCGAGTTATGTGGAGTCAGATGGGGATCCAATCAAAGTTGATAACTCTGGGAGATTATTGATAAAGCTCTGCGTGGTAGTTGATGTGAATGTACGTTTAATGTGGTAGCGCGGCGCCTTGCGTACGTTATTACGTTATTGGACACACTTTAATTGAGACAAGACACTGATCTGAGATAACTTCAGACTGTGGAATCGTGGTTATATTTCTTATACTTAACCCGAAAGATAATCATAAATCTAAAGTGTGACCTGCTTTATAAGTGGATCCTACTACACACTGATTTACTCCCAGAGTCCAGTATGGACATAAATGCTGTTCTCAGAGGGTCTTCTGGATTCTCAAAATGAATATTACAGTCTCCAGCAATTAACAGAAGAAGAAATCAGCAAATTCATATAGAATAACTAGTGGGATCGACTGAGCTGCCTTCATATTTGTAGCTACACTTTTTATGTTACTACACTTTTATAGCTACACTTTTTATAGAGAACTTCAAATGCATTAAATCTGAGTCCGTGCTTTTGTACGATAGACAGATTATCATTGTAAAAAACTGCGACGCCTCCTCCTCTACCAGTTAGCCGAGGCTGGTGAATGCAGCTGTATCCAAGAGGACTAGGTTCAGCGACCATAACCTGCTGTAAGCTATGTCGCCATGTCGCATTGGGATGGGACCAGAGCATACTACTTCATCAGACATCACCTTTGCTAATTTAAGCACCTCTGTAAAGTTACTCTTACTAACCTCTGACTGACGAAGGCGTATATCGTTCGCTCTAGCATGTACCACTATCTTAGAGAACCTATGCTGCCCTAAGATTACCTGCTATGTCCGGTGCTCTGGCTCCCCGGATACACCTAACCACTGCTGCTGGCGCCCCTAAAGGTCTAGCTAATTTCACATGCCTCAGTATAGAGTCTCCTATAAGCAGAGCTCTTTCAGGTTTCTCAGCGGGGGCATCACTGAGGAGAGCAAACCTGTTGGACACGTGAAGCGCAGAGGAGGGGTGCTCTGATGGGCTAGCCTTAGCGTTAGCTTTGGATGAACGAGTATGCCGCCGAGTTGTCACCCACTCACCCCGCTGTGAGGGCTCTAGTGCCGGAGTCGGGGGCTGGTTATCTCCGCCTGATCAGTAACCCTCCAAAGTCTTAACCGTTTGAGGCACCACTCCCCTGCGCCAAGCTGCCACCGTTAAGCCCCTGATCGAGTCCCCTTACCCTGACTACTCCAGCGGGCGCTGTATTCTGGCTACTCCCAGCTTCCTAACTGGGACTGTGCAAAACAAACAAACAAACAAACAAACACAAAAAATGTGCTGTAAGTTCTAAGGGGACGCTGTATCCTGGCTGACCCTGTGCTCAAACCCCAGCTTCCTTATTGTGATATGTGAAAAGGTCATTTCTCTGTACATGTGTCAAATAATTTACTCTTAATCTTGACCATTTGACCCACAGCTGCCCCAGAAAAATATTTCTAATTATTTACATTTAAAAATAATTAACTTTTTATTAGTATTCAGAGAAGGACACACTGGTGGGACATAAGCATCAGGTAACATGGATGTCCTAACCTGTCCATAACTGAAGGACTGTGTGTTAAGTTGTCTAGTCTGTCCTGAAGAGCCGCGAGTGCTTGAGGGTTCTGCATCACCAGATCACCCACGTTACCTGCAAACAGAGGGCAGAAACAGAGCCTTTAAACTGGGAACTCAGCTCTGGTGGGTATTTAAAGCAGCACTATAGGCCAAGTGATACCAATATGAGAGGCTAAAAATGCATGACATCACTAAAATAATAATAATAAAATTAAATAAAAAAGTCCTTTTACAGATTGCTTGTTTACACATCCTTGGTAGAAACCATGAAGAACTCACCTGCTTCTGCTGAAACTTTTTAAATGTGAAAATGAAACAATGACATCCTTTATCATTTTCTAATTATCATTACAATTATTTGCAAAATGTTAGATTTGACACTTCATTGTACAAACTATTCTTTCTTTTTCTTTGATTAAAAAATCCCACCTTTTCTCCTCCTAATAAAAATGCTGTTTTTGTTTCTTAACAGATGAAACCTTTTAACGGGTAAAATTTTACTGCATTCTTATTAACTCCTGGTAACTGATAAAAGCTATATTAAAACACTAGATCTAAAGTCAACAGCAATTGATTATTGTGTCGTGATACGTGATGATGGTGAGATGTGGGGCGGAGTCTCTCAGGAGTAACAACTGGGAGTTCAAAACAATGTCTGTCGCTCTATATTCATTTATTTTGTTGGCTCATCTGTTATGTCATAATGACATTAAAAGACCCCTATTACACAACATCAGGGGAGGAGCAATGCGAATTTGATCCTAAAAACGTAAGAAAAAAAAAATTCCTTGCTTGTTAGCCTTTTTTCATTTTATTTTTTGGACTATGAAAAATAGATTCCCCTCAATGTGACATCAGATAAGAAAAGCCCCTCTCACAGTTTGCTGCTCAGCTCTATTGTTCTCTGGGTGTCATAGCTCATCAGTAGAGCACCTGAAGAAGGAGTGAGGAATTATCTGAGGGGGATTTCACAAACAATTTTGGGGAGCTCTGAGATCCAGTGTTAACTAATAAAGAAATAGTATAATATGGGACATTTAAAGTGAGAAATGGCTATTTAAAATGCAAAAAGATTTGCAGAGTTGCTGACTGGTGACTTTTTTTTTGGTTTAAAAAAAAAACAAAAACAAAAAAAAAACAACAACAACAAACATATACACACACTATTTTAGCCCCAAAATGGGACAAATTAGCTTTCTCCACCTGTTCCATTTGGAAACCATTATCACAGGTAGAATATTTTCTAATGACTAATTAACTTCTGGCCCGACAGACAGCGAGAGATCACGTTCTGCTCCTCTGAATGGTCCGGAATTTTGTTACAGTGCTGGCGCATACAGATGTCAGATGTATCACCGCTTTCCGATTGCTGCTACAATGATTGCTGCACAATAATCAGGTCTTCATAAAAGTTTTAGAATGAAATGTTACACTCACCCGTGTCAGAACAGCATCTCAAAATAATCACGCATAGCCGGGGTTTACAGAACACAAGAGTCTCTGAGCTGATAAATATTTCAGCTTCTGAACAGCCACACAATAGATGGCTCTGTTTTTGTTTTAATACAAAACAATGGAGATTACTGCTGAGTTTATCACCACATTGAAATTTACTTTACCTTTGGCTTCAATCTTTTCACCGTCCATGTCATAAAAATACAGGTCTGTGGAGAGGCAAAGATTTTATATTGAGGATGGTGTTATAAAAAGGTAAAAATATTTTACTGATGTAACCAACATTCACATAAGACTGCTTATAAAGTTGAGTAGTTAGAATAAATGTCAATGATGAACTGCTTATGTCGCGAGCATGTACACAAGAATCTGTCAATAAAATAAAATTAAAAAAAAAACCTTGCCCTCATACAAAAACACACCATTACTAAACCTTCTCCAGAATAATCTATGGTACCCTTGGGTACACATTTACACTCTACGATACAGCAGGTGGCAGTGTGCACCTTGTTGGGTTGTGAGCCACCATTAAACACAAAGAAAAAACAAGAATGAGGATGTCAATCTTCGCAACATGCCTTTTATTATTGATATTTCTGAAAAAACATCAAGAGCCTGCCTTCCTATTTCATCCTAATATGTTTGATCCCATAATGTCATCAATAACAAAACTCATCTGGAGTATTATATGTCTAAGACCCTCTGACATCTAGCTAGAAACCGAGGAGGCCAGTGGTGACCATTGTATTTATTTCCATTTTTAAGACCGTGGTAGGACCTCTGGTCAACATTTAAACGAACATTAACAAACTACAGGCAATTTGGCAACACCAATTAGTCTAATCTGCATGTCTTTAGACTGTGGGAGGAAACCAGAGAACCTGGAGGAAACCCATCCAGCACGGGGAGAACATGCAAACTCCATGCACACAGCCCCTGAGGTGGGAATTAAATCAAACTTGGAGGTGCGAGGCGACAGTGCTAACCACTACGCCACCATGCCGTCCAGCTGTATAACAAATTTTAATTTCCTGATGTATGAATGTAAAATTTAAAAAAACAACAAAACGAATTTTGCAAGATCATGCAATTCTTCAGTTAGCTCCACCCACAAAAAATGGCGGCTCAGCCAATAAAGTTAACTTGATTATGGAGTTATTTTAACAGTATTTTGACTTTCTTCAGCGATTTAATATCACATCTCAGAAGAAAAGTTGACATTTTAGACTCAAATGCTTCCACATTCATACATACATGCATAAATACAAGTTGTGTTTTTTGCATTATTTTATTATATAAAAGTTATGTATATTGTACGACTTCCGTAATTTCTCAGTTGCCTAGCAACAGGAAAAGGGCTCGCGCGATTTTATTATTATAATTTACTTATTTATTTATTTATTTTTAACAAACTCTAGAGACGGTGTACCTCATTTTCGAGTAAAAAAATAAACGTAAAATAATATACAAAAAACATAAATTCGTTCTTTATCTTTATAAATTCGTTTTCCGGGAAAAATATTTAATGAGAGTCGTGCGGGCAGACCGCTAGCTCGCGCTGATGACGCAAGACAGCTAATTCCGCTAGCTTTATAGAGTTAGCTCAATGCTAGCGAGATAAAATCCTGCCAGAAATATTATTGTTCAGGAATGTTCTATAAGTTTCATACAATCTAAAATGCGTAATAATACCTGTTGTGGCTTCGTCTAACTAGCTAGCGTTTCATGCTTATTTTTCCGTTTTTAATACTAAATATATTCTGGGCGGAACCAGAAAGCTAGCGAGTTACTCCACTGATTTGTTTTTGTTTTTCCGTGTATATATAAAAAAAAATGTTAGCTAGCCAAATTATATACTGTTAGATAAATTATAATTAAGTGTGAGGATTGTGTACTAGGTTTGAGTTATACTGTTCAAGTTAGAAAGCTTCTCTCGAGCTGCTTCGGGATTTACACACAACATAGTTACAGTTATTTCAGCAGAGTAATGCTAACTCGGCTAATACAGTATCAACAATACAGCTGGTAGAGAAAAAGAAAAAGGCTGTCAACGAAGAAGACGCACAAAGCAAATCGCCAATTCACCCTGATTACCTTCTCAGCGAATATCCAGATGACATAAAGTGTGTTTGTGCGTGTGTGTGTTTTAATCCTGGTAGCTTTCTTACCTTTTCCAGGGCTGATATTCTTCACATGGATACTTTCAGCACTTTCTATCAGTGCTAAAACCGACCCATAGCGCCGCCTGCTGTCTGTAATGGTAAGTGCAGAACATGCGCATGTTAGAACAGAGATGCATTTCAGGAAATAAATAAATAAGGTTTTAAAAATGTAAGTAAATATTAATTGATCACTCTGAGCCAGATTTGTATGTGTATACACATATCCTGTGCTCTTTGTAGCGGAAAAAGTAGCTAACGGATGCTTCAAATGTCGCCATTAGCCACTGGATGGCGCCTACTGATGACTCTCATGAGTATTTGCATATTATGACGCGCTGTGTGTGTGTTTATCTACAGTAATCATCTATAACATTACGACCACTAATATTGATTAGGTCTCCTATCTGCAGCAAAAAAAGTAATGACCTTGTGTTTGGACCCCTTTCTATTATAACCAGTATTAACCTTTTCATCGGTTTGATCTACAGCAGCTCTTCTATTGGATCGGACTAGTCGGGCCAGCCCTCACTCCCCATGTGCAGCAGAGAGCCTTGGCCACACATGACACTGTTGCCAGTTCACTAGATTTCCTTCCTGACCATTGCAGACCAGGAACATCAGTTTTAGAGTTGTTACAGTTTGGCCCTTGTCAAGGTCTCTTAAATCCTTATGCTTGCCTATTTTTTCTGCTTCCAACACATCAACATCAGAAAAAAAAACTTCACTTGCTGCCTAATATATCCCACTCACTTCCAGCCGCTATTGTAACATGATATTAAAAATGTAACGACAGTGAGAAGGGCTGCAGTAGCTGCGATGCGGAAGGCCCAGGTTCAATTTTCACCCAATGTCCAAACCCCAGCCACTGGATGCAGTGCCAGTCCCAAGCCCGGATAAAAAAAAATGGGAGGGTTGCGACAGGAAGGGCATCCGGTGTAAAACCTGTGCCAAGTTGTGTGGGCGAATTCCCTGTTGTGGTGACCCCTCAACGGGAACAGCCAAAAGACTAACAACAAGATTGGAAACAATATTGAATTTTGTTTTCAAAACTATGAAATAACATCAGGTAGATAAAGTAACAACAACAACACTTGGTTGTTATTTTAAGACACCAAGGTCAGTTGTTCTCGAATACTGTAGTTCTTGCAAGAACAGTATTGTCAAATGCATTTGCAAAACCCAAGCACTATGAAGACCATGAAGACCTTCCTAGCAAAGCAAGACCAAAACTTACCTTTGCTGCAAAGAAGAAGTTCATTTAGTGTTACTAGCCTCAAAAATCACCAATTAACCACAGATTCGATTCATTATGAAGGCTTTACAGATCATAAGTATCAGACACATCTCAATATCAACTGTTTATTTTGCCACGCCTCATACCCATGGTCTCCTGGGATAGGCTCCAGGTCCCCCTCGACCCTGTACAGGATAAGTTGTGTAGGAGATGAATAAATAAGAGTTTTATAGGAATGTTGTTAGTTTTTCGGCTGCTCCTGTTGAGGGTTCGCCACAGAGGACCATCCACTCCATACTTGGCACAGGTTTTACTCCGGATGCTGTTCCCGATGCAACCCTCCTATTTTTTTCTTATCCGGGCTTGGTCCAGCACTGCATCCAGTGGCTGGGTTTTGGGCATTGGGTGAGAATTGAATCCAGGTCTTCCGCTCGCAGACGGGAAACCTACCACTGAGCCATCAATGTCCATTAACGTCTTAAATTCTTCTTACTTTCCGAAAACATTCTGGTGGGTGTATTAGTAATGCAAATGTACTGTATATGCATGTGTTCTGTGAGGACTGGGATCGCATCACACCCTGGGTCAGACTCCAGTCTTTATCAATAAATATGATAGTGAGCACTAAATATGAGTAAACAGATGTTTAAAAGTGACCTGTTCATTCCAGGGACGGATTATGGGTTGTGTGGGCCCCTGGGCAAAACGTTCGCGAGGGCCTTGCGGACGTTTTGCCCAAGGCGGGGTGGCCTTGCGGACGTTTTGCCCAAGGGGGGGCCTCGCGAACGTTTTGCCCAGGTAAACACACTAAAGAAACAGGTTACTTCAAGATCTCTGTTGCTTCTGTTCATAAACAGGACCTACGCATGCAACATATTCTTTAAATGTTTTTCTTACCTTAGGTAAGCAGTATTCTTTGACACTAGGACAAAAAGCACAGAGGATTTGATATCATGATACTTTACAAAAATTTTATTAGTCACATAAAATAAGCCAGTGACTGCTTTCAATGCAAAAAGAAAGAGAAAGAAAAAAAACAAACACCACAATGGGGTAATGCTAATAATAATATAGAAAAATATCTATACATACACTTTATGATAAGGATTAAAAAAAAAAAAAAAAAAAGCAAATGAAGAATTTCCCAAGTGATAAATTAACCTAATTGGAATAATATTCGGTGGGCATTCAAGTCAATCTGTGACTTGATGGGAGATGAAATTTCTGGTGAATGAAATATTTTAAATAAGGCTGTATGTCCATGAATGACTACCATTCGGCGAGTGGAACGCCTGATCCTTAAAAACTAACCTTGTCACCAACTTGTGGAAGGGACACATCTGTCTGTGTAAATTGTACACAATAATTCAACACCACTTGCACTTTAAAGGAACCTTACAATCCTGACCTTGATCCAAGGCATCTCCACATGTTTGGGCAATTAAAGGAGTTCCTGGCAAGCCAGCGTTTCAGATGTTATGCAGCAGTCTGATCATGGCTCCAATGTACTGAAAAAACTTTTTTCTTTTTTTTAAATATCATTTTTCTTGGGATTTTTCCCGATTTACTCCCTAATTTAGTCATAGCCAATTCCCACCTGTCATTAGTGTACTCCTACAACAAGGCTACCAATCAAGGGAGGGCTGAAGCACTAGTGAAATCCTGGTAGAGTACAAATGCATTAGTGTGACAGGGTATTATATTAATAAATAAAGGCAGTTTTTACTCCCAGAACTGTGTGACACAATCAAAGTCTTGACTTGAATGTCCCTCATATAAATATTTTTTTCTGTTTTCTTGATCTTTTTTAATTAACATTTTATTTAATATTATAAGCTTTGGGTTTTCAATTCTCCTAGAATAGTATTTTGGGGTCATTTTTTAATCATGATTTATCATGCAACAGTAATAATGGACGTCTAAAGCTCTGACCAATTTAAAGTGTTGGATTTTAAGATTCAGGTCCCTGTCCATGACAGAAAGACATGTAGCCTGATACAACATCTTTAATCACATATTATGTTTTCTCATCATTCTTAACATGGGAATTAGAGCATAAACACAAAGTAAAACACTAAATACATAGATATACATGCAGTTATACATTATTTTTTCATACATGGGGACTAATTCCAGGCTTCAAGTTGCACATTTGCTGGCTTCTGATGAATACTATTTAACCACAATAACAACAACTAGAGTTATAACATTAAACATTTCCTGTGATTAGTCAAATACAAGTTTTATATATACAAATGTTTAAATTCAGTGGATTACTTTAACAGTCTTCTGCAATAATTCTTTTCTTTTTGCAAATGATACCAGTAGTGTGATTTTTAGACATTCGTTTAGTACAGGTTTTAGTGCTACATGACAGATTGCAAGTCTCACAAGTTACAAAATAAAAGTGCCTACAAAAATGCCCTCAAAACAAACAAATAAATTTATTACATTTTCGAATCATGATAAAAAAGGATATAAAAATCTGAATAAAAAAAGAATTCCCTCAAATTCTAGAGCTTGTCTTTGGTATGGAGGGACAGTAAGGCTAAAAATGTTTTATAGAGACCTTTTCACAAATTGGCATTTTTTTATGTATTAGGCACAAGAAATTCAGTTACATGGTACATCTTTTTTCTTTTAAGTGTATAAAAAATTTTGATTATTAATTGACCCAATATTTTTTATCTTATTATTTTACCTATGACAAGCTCAAATTCCAGTGTTCTCCGCTTAATCAGTGACATAAGTGGTACACGCCCTATGTTATTAATATGGTATATAACAGTGCAAGGATAGTAACTAAAAAATAGTCACAAATAATAAAGTTAAAAGTTAAAAATATTCAGCATAACAGTGCACTTCTTACAATTTCAAATAAATATATTTAATTTAAATGATTTTTCCCTTTGAAAAGGTATGTAAGAAAAAAATTTAAACCATTAAACCAAAAAAGTTGCAGATCAACTAATTTAAAAATGCATAGATTATAAAATCTCTAGACAAAACAGATGCTGAATAAAATTTATTGACATTAATTTTAATCTTGTTCAGAATCTAATTTGGATTTTCTGCTCAAGCATTAACTATCAGGAATTTCTGTAGGTAACAGTTTGAAAAGTTTTTCATAAAATACATTAAATGCACACACTTAAATGGACAACAGTCGTGTTCATTATTTAATAGTGATGGCTGGATTGAAGCTTTAAGAATTTTTATTTTCCTTTTAAACAGTGGACTTTATTGTTACCAGTAGTGCAAATATTCAAGCCTTTTAATGATTGTTGTTAAAACCCTACTGGGTATATGCATCATTTATTGAATTTAATCCCTCAGCTAGAACTTGGGGAACCCTGAGATAAAAAAAAAAAAAGGGATTAAAAAAAATTATATACATTAATTTAAATAAATAATTATTTTGCACTGACTTGCAAGCCAATTATGGTTGTTACAAAACCAATAATGTTCATCTTTGGACTTTAAAAGTCATTAAAAAGTTTAACTGCATATTGTTTAAGTGCCAACTGTCAATGTCACAGTTAATATATTTGAAAGCTTTACAAGAAAATTACATTATAAAAGAGAGCAGGTATATTCTCATATGTTATAATCACACCCTTTAAGGTAATACATTTATTTGTTTATTTATTTATTCACTTTCTTATTTACTATTGTGTTATCAATTACTGCACACGGAAGCACCTATTTGACAAAAGCTGAAAAAAATTATCTGAATGAATCACAGTACATCAGACAGTTCAAAGTCGTAATAGACGTTTGTTAGCATAAAGAAGCAAGTGTAAAAATTAATTTTATTTATACAACTAAACCTTGCCTGCAAGGTGTGCAGAAATATCCCTTGTTGTTGTTGTTTTTTTTTTTTTAGCTTTTTTGGTAAACTGTAAAATTATCAATTTGTAATTTCACAGAATTTCTTGGAAGCAGTAAAAGCCATTTTCTTAGAGATAGTGGAACCCTGGTTAATTTTTCATTCCTCTTTCCAGTACCTGAACATTTGAGCCATTTGATAGAAATTCAACATGACAGCACCATAGTTTGTACAGAGGTGCACGAACCAGTAAAAAAAGCATCAGCAACCAGCATTTTGATTAGCAAAGGGATCATTTCTGTTCAACCCAAAAACTAAGCCCAGCTATTCGCTGTAACACTGCTTTGTGTAAACATTTTGAGAATTTCCTGTAAAACAAACATAAGATTAAAAGCATTAAATATCAGAACAATGCAAGCCACAAATTAACCCAACATTTCCACTGTTGCCTGGTCCTTGCTCTCCAACCAGTCAAAGCCAGCAGAATTCACAGTCTCATTGCAAATCTGTTGGAAAATTGGGTCATTCTTTAGTTCCTCCAGTGTTGGCTCTTCATACTGCATTTGCTGCTGACTTGATGCTGGATCGAAGAGAAGGTTTGCGTCTAAAGTGTTTAAATCATTCATGCTACTGGAGAGTTCAGAGGTCAGTTGCATATCACCTGGGAACTCTGAACCAACAGTGCCAAGTTCGGTTGCCTGGCCTGGAAGCTTCGAGACAGTGTTCAAGCTGTCATCATCATTTAACAAGGCTTTATCAGTTGTAACGAAAAGGAAAGACTGCTGGTGTTGCTGGAGGTCTTGCTGTGGTGGAACCATCAAGGCCTGATTTTGCAGCTCTTCAGACAGTAGCTTGTTCTCTTCTGAGACTGACTGCCCTTGCGCCTCCCTTGCTAAGAAGCTTATTTGCTCCCCTCCATTATTCTTCATGAGGTAAGCAGGCTTTGTAAATTTGTAAGCTGAGGAGCCAGGCGAAATCATAGCCTGGTGATTGGCACTGGGAGGGAAACCAGAAGCAGCGGCCGCTTCCAAGATTTGTGAGAGGTTCATGCGAGCAGTGTAATTGGATGACATATTGTTCATGCCAAGTCCACGTACTACAGTGTCTCCATCACCATCCATCTTGTTGAGCAGGACATTGTTAATGTTTTTCGTGTTGCTTGTTTGCCCAGCTATTTGCCCGGCTTGCATGGGCAAAATTTCTGTCTGCATCATCACGTTAAGAGGCACAGACTGACTTCTCTGCGCTATACTGCTAACGCTAGCATTTGCATGATTATTAGCAAAGATATTCAGCACTTCTGGTGTAACCGGTGAGTTAAAAGGAGAGACCACATAACGGCGGACATTGGGGTTTGGAGTTCCACTCAGGTTGCGCTGCCTGACTGCTGGACTGACACTGCGACAGCGAAACGATCCAGAAGAGGAAGTGCTGGTTTTGTTATCAAGTGGTGCTGGAACAGCAAATCCCTCCTGTTTATTAAGGCTTGCCATGCTAGCAACCTGCTGCTGGACTGGTGAAATAGGCGTCAAGCGGCTTATGTGTATGTCGTGGTGCCGGATTGGTGATGGATATGTCTGGCCAGGAATGGCAAAAGCGTGAGGCTTCCTGAATTGGTTATCCACCAGGTTCTGATAGTTGGGTAGAATACTAATTCCATTGTTAGAATTACTACTGCTGCTATTGTAGTTATTATTCATCCAGTCGAGCTTGGCTTTATCTGGGTGGGTGGCCATTGGTCTTTGCATGGGCTTGACCGGACTAGACGAGATAGTGCTGCCATCATGGTAATTTGTGATGCTAGAGTTGATGGGTGTGAAGGCAAACGGGTTCCTACACTCAACAGGACTGGGTGGAACACCACTGCTGCAGTTGGAGTGAGGTGTTCCAATTGGGGTTTGGCAGCTGCTTCCCAAAGCGCTGTCTACAGGGGTGGTGGGGGCAAAATGGGAGCAGGGGCTCTCGCGGGTTAATCCCTGCCCCATTCCCAAAATCTCTGCGCTGTGGGTAGGGGTGTGGACAGGTGTACTGCAAGTATTGGCCAAGTTGTAGCAAGAAGTGCTGACCTGATGACCGGATATCATGCTGTTCTGCAAGGCAGCCTGTTGGCTTTGCAGTGCCATGTCCCCACAGCTATCAAAAGTTTGCATGGAACTGTTCAACTTCATCTGCTCCTCCATCTGAACTAGTTCCTCTACAATACTGTCCTGAGTCATGTCATCATCATTAAATGGGAAATATCCCAAATGAGGCTGAGATGAGACATGTTCCCGCATATCAGTAGTCATCTGCACAAGCTGGCCTGTGGCAGTGGGTTGAGTCATCACAGGAGGCTCCATACCAGAACTGGACATTTGCTTAGTTTTTACTGCCCCCTGATGAAAATAAACTTGTTGCTGATTGCCATCTTGGTGTTCGTTATTCCAAAGCACAGCATTCAGTTCACATGCTGCAGAGGTGCCGGCCTGCTCCGAACATACCTGCATGGCTTGGTGATTTTTGTTTGCATGCTGCTGTATCAGTGCCTGACCTGGGGCGCTAACAGTGCGAGTAACTGTTAGCTTGCTGTTCATATTGGATGAAGGTCCTTCCCACTGTCCTTGGGAAACACTTCGTGGTCTGTTAAATGACTGAAAGTTTGTATTCCTGACCTGATTATCATGGCAAGAGGCATTCACAGCTGTTTTACCAGTAGTCATATTTTTTTCATGAGATGAAGGGCCTACCCATTGTCCCTGCATGATACCTGGGGAACTGGCAACACCCTGGAAACCAGTATTTCCAATTACATTATCAGAAAATGCAAGGTTATTATTAGGAGCATTGGAAGTAAACTTCACATTTTCAGCAGCTAAAGAAAGTTCATTTTCTGGTTCAACAGGTGTTTCTGTCCTAGAAACATTCTTTACTGCAAGTTTTAATTTTGCATCTTCACTTCCCTCAGAAATGTAAATTTTTTTGACAGGTGTCAGATTTGAATCTGGGTGTAAGCCTTGTCTTTTGCGAGGGCTTGGAGACACCAACTCTGTGCCCTTGGGTGGTGTCATAAATGCGCTATTACTTGTTGTTGGAGCACCGTTAGTACTCTTATTGGCTATGTGCTGATTAAAAATGCTTTCATTTGGATTATTATTGCTGCTAGCAGACAATTTGCTTTCATTTGGGAGGGACTGACCATTTAATTTGTTTCCTGATTGATGGTCCAGTTCTGCTGAAATTTTAGCTAGAGGTGTAGGCACACTTGCAGCTCTGGGTTTGAGTGCTCCTTCTTCTTGCCTACCCCCACCAATTGTCCCATCCTGAGCTTCTCTTGCTCGCATTACAGAATCAACATCATCCAATTTAATGTTGACGGCTGGTATTGTGGCTGCTTGTACTGGCTTTGAAAGTGTTGATGGCATTGCAGCAATGGAGCCACTACGGACACGTGTAACAGGCTGGAGATCATTACTATGGCTGGTGATTCCAGCAGAGGCAGGCCTAGCTGTGGTGGCAGCAGTGCTGGTGGTGCTATTGCTGGGCCCGAACGATATGGCAGTCATTTTCACGATGTTGAGTGAGCTGTCTTTGGGTGTTGGTAGGACAGTTTTGAGAGAACTTTTAGTGATAAGGAGAGCAGGAGGTGAACGTAGCGTGATTGTGCTACTTGTTGCTGGTTTAGGCAGGATTTGAGCATAACGATGGCGAGCGGGACGGTCACCAACAGGACTCGCAGGGACATTCTGAGGTGTCTTTGGACACCGGGTCACAGGCTGCACCGGCTGGGTGACAACCTGAATATTGACAGGAAGCACCTTGCTTTCTGCTGATGCAACAGGAACTGGGCTAGGAGACATCAACTGTCTGCTTCTTTGAACCTGAACAACAAAAATAAAGTGAACATAAGTTCTTTAATATGACTTCTTTGTCTAGTCAGTTACATATGTATTTGGAAAGAGACACAATTATGTAATTTTGGCTCTGTAAACCACCACAATGGATCTGAAATGATGCAATAAATATGTGATTGAAGTGTAGCCATTATTAAGAAAGTCCCTCAAATTTCACAAGCTCGAAAGTAATTGAATAAGTGACTTATAAGCTTTTTTAAGGCTAGACCCTAATAAGTTAAGGAGATCAAAGGTCTCGAGTTGATTCCAAGTGTTGAATTTGCATCTAATTACTGTTCATGGTAACTCTATCAGTCAAAACAGGTGTTAATCCAAGTAACAGAGCCAATCATTATTAAGTTGAAACTAAAACAGACTCATCAGAGACAGTGACAACTTAATCACAAACAAATCAACAATAAAAAAGGAAAGCACTTGCAAGCTCAGTCACACAAAAAAGAACTGGAAGATGACTGAATTGGGTTATCATGGAATTCTTCCCTTGGTAAAAAAAAAAAAAAAAAGACAAAAACCTTTACAGTACAACACTCAGGAACAGAAAGGCCAGAATATACCTCGCTGAATAAACATAGGCAGGATTAGCCAGGATTTGGCCCGTGCAGTGGAAAAGGATTCATTTGACAGATTACGTCAAGGACTGATAGGAAGAGAAGCATATGGAGTAAAAAAGAAAGGCATGGGCACGTATGGCTAACAATTGAACTAGTTTAGTGGTGTTTAGTGATGAGGGGACTTCTTCTAGGAGTAGTGCTACAGTACTTTCTGATTGCATTCAGTCAAATGCGGCAAAAGTGTAAGTATTAAAAATAATCCTTATATTTATAATTATGTTAGTTTAACCCTATGAAAATATTAGGACTTGGTTGATGCAATCTTTTTTTTAAATCTTGAAGTTTAACCTTGAATCTCATACCTTTAAATCTGGTGTGGTTGTGTACAGAATAAAAAGAAAAAAAACGTGTCACCCTTCAAATAATTATGGACTCAAGTGTAAGTCTTTAGCAAGAATTTGACTTCCTATACAAATTGAAATAATTACCGTAACTGGACTTGGAACTGCAGCTACCATAATACCAATGGTGGACTGCGGTGAAAGGAGGGCAGGGCTTCCACATGGGATTCCTGTGCTTGCACAAGGAGTAGTGATCCCTTCTGCCCTCCGGCCCTGAACTTCAGGAGAAAGTGGGGAATGAAGTTTCTGTTCCTGCTGTTTCTTCTGGATCTTTCTCTGGAGCTGCTGCTTGGCATCGATGGAAGGGGATGCCAGTGTTTTGACCTGAGGCTGGAATGAGTGGGCATCAGTTGTGGGCATGAATGCAGATGACTGAACAGACACTGAGGCCCCTGGGGAAATCAAGAGGAATAAGTATATTAATAAAAAAGGAAACTGCATGCTTAATATTTAAAATTATATAATGGTGAAGATCAACACTGACAACCTCCTGTCTCTGTGTCTACACCGCTGTAATACAACCAATTAAACTCAAAGTAATTCGGTGAATTTGAGTTTTTTTAGGCCTGCTTGTCTGAAATCAGTGCGCAACCTCATTAATGTACAGTTAAACCTTGCATTGCGAGCATAATTCGTTCCACACCCCAAAATATTCATTTAAAAATAATTAATACAAAATGGAAAGTAAAAATAAAACAAATTGACCTGCACTTTACCTTTAAAAAGAATTGTGGCTGTAGTGATCGAGACCACACACACAGACACACAAACAAAAAAAAAAAAAATGCTCTATGTGCACACACATGGTCACAGTGTTATAATAAACAGTATATGTGCGCACGAATGTTGACTATATGAGTGAGGCACACGCACTGAGACTGAGCATGGGAGACGTTTACCCACAATACTGCTCGTATTTCAAGATCTCGCTCGTTTACTGAGTTAAAATTAATTTAAAATCTTTGCTCGTCTTGTGAAACACTTGCAATCCAAGGTCCCACTGTACTTGTGGCTGAATGGACAAATGAGAAAACTAGCTATGAAATTAACCTTTCCTCTTCCTCACGTAATCTGAAAAATCATTCTCTAAAATCCAGTGGTTTTAAGTATTGGTAATGTGATTTCACAATATTTATAGTGAAATATTTAAGAAATAACAAAGATGCATGACAAACCTACAGGAACTGTGTTTTGCTTGGATTCCATACCAACAGGGTGAGATATTGTACAAAGGTAAATCTTAGTCTTAACCTGAGCTCCCATTTTCACAGTTTTTGATGTGGATTGCTACAAATTCATAACCCATGATGAGCTGAGGTAGTTGTATGCTAAGATTGTGGCTTACATGGGTGTGTCAGGGCGACGTGTAGGGATCCACAGCTGGCTGGCATGGGCTACAAAATTTTTGAGTATGTGCAAACGTTTGAGTCGAAGCTCTGTTTTTACTCTTAACTCCACTGTATGTTTCCATTTGACTAGGCAGCCGGAGTGGAACTTCGGTCATTTGATGGGCAAGGAGCTTTAAGCGCGAGAATGGTTTTAGTGCTACGTTAATATTTTGCTATATTTTTTCTTGATAATTGTGATAAATGTTACAGTTAGTACCATCTGCAAGAATCATTCACATCCAATGCCCTGTAGAGCTATTTGTCAGCAATCATTGTTACACTGTATATGTAAACATGGCCTTAATATACAAAATTGTCTGCTCTTCTGTGTCTTTATGTAGTGCCACTTTATGATGATCAGGTTGGAGCTACAGCAAGGCATGATTTTGAAACTGTAGCATTTCATAGCAAAAAACATGAAAGCAAGACCTCTTGGTTGAAACCAGTGCACCGTACCTGAAGGGGATCCTGTCATCACAGTGAGAGCAGCAACTGACTTGGTGCTGATGTAGTGGCTATTCAGCAGGAAGCGTGCCAGGTCCTCTACGCTAACAAACTGACGACTTAGCACTTTCTGAGCCCACTCGCACACCAGATCACAGGCAGCAGAGCGAATCTCATCCTCCCCACTGGAGTTCTGCCCAGTAAGTTCAAACCCCTCACACTGCCACATGTGAGAGAGAGAGAGAGAGAGAAAGCAGACAGGGAAGAGAACATGGACGTTAATTTGATGGTGACATGAGGGAGAAATGTAGAAAGAGGTGTACAGTGAATAGACACGTTAAGTACTGTATGCATATTTTTCTGCCCATAATCTTATTGTATTTGTTCCATTAAATATTTTAAATACTTTCCTATTCTATTTCGCTGCTAATTTACTAATGCATTAGTAATCTGTCCAATTATAAAGAGGGATCTAATTAAATCTAATATTACCTTGATGGACTAATCTCAACTTATTTACATTGCACAAGTGAATAAGGCCAACACATTTAAGGAAATATTAATTGTGCAGATAAACGTACCCCATCTCCTGTTTTGTGTACATCCAGATTTGGAAGAGAAGGCATGTGAATGAAAGGCTTCTTTCTCAGGCCACTATAGCAGTATGTGAGCAGGTGTTAAGGTTAAATTAATCAAAAATATTCTCTATATAACCTTACAGCAAGAGTTATTAGTTATGGTTCGAAAACACATTCACTGTTTATATACATTTAACAACAACAGCAGCAACAACAAAAAAAAATCAGTTTATTTTAAGGTGGCCCTGAAGAGCACATTATAGTACTTAAAACTACATTGACTGATCAATTAACTCCATTATTGTGCAATAATAATTATATGGAGTGCAAACGTTTGCATCCCACTTCATTTTTAGATGGAAACTGTACCTTATTTTATTACGTTTCTATGGAAAACAGTTCAGTATTAATTCATGAGCATGCTCAAGTGTTTAACTTGTATCTTCACTGAACTGCTTTTTTAAATGTATTAGTTAAGGCAGCTAAATTTAATTCAGATTAATTGAGTGGTTCAGGTCAGTAACAACAAGATCAGGAAAGCCCTTGTGCAAACACTCTAACATAATTTTAAGAATTTTAAGGTTGACATGGCTCACTTTGTATTATGTTCATTTATTTCCTTGGTCTTATGTTTCTTTTTTTAAATTTCTTTTTACTATTTTTGTTTTTTTACTTTATTTTAAGAAAAACAACTTCATGCTTTCTACTGGCTACCAGCATTTGGGAACACACAGGTCAGATTGCATGTACAGTTCGTACTGTACAAAAATCTTAGGCACATTTAAATAACTGCTGTAAAGATAAAAAATATATATAGAAATTAAGCGAAATTAAGAAATTCTACCTAAAAACCTACCATTAAAAGTAGTAAACAGTCATAAATATTGACTGTTATATGATGTACATTGCTTAAATTTTTTGGGTTTTTTAGTTTTTGTATTATTAGTGTACTTTTTATGATTAAGTTTTAATTTATTATAAAGTAATTAATTTATTTGCTGCTTTTTATAAGCTTTCTTAAAAGGTGCAGTGTTGATTCATTATCATATACTGTATATATTTATTTTGTTACATTATTATTATTAATATGTCATTACTTTTTTAAAACTTCTGTGATAATTCTTTATTAACACATAACCTTTTAAGCTCCATAACGTTAATGAGCAGTATCAGGTTTCACCTCTATCACTAACACATGTTACCTCCTACCTGACATGAACAGCTTCACTGCAAAATACTTTTCAAAATAATATGCTTGACGCTGACAGATTCATTATCTGTCATACTGTATGTTATTCCTGTGTGAAGTGGTCAGAAAATGGTCAACTGCAGAATGAAAAAGTGGAAAAGTGGAAGTGTGTATGGTCTTCACCGAAAAGAAAGGTCGAAATGTCCTGTGCTGATATGAAGATGGATTTGATTTCGTAACGGGGGTTGAAGGGGATTGCTAAGTGTATTAGATTTCCGTTACTGTGACAACCATCATCAACAAACTAGTGTTATTTTGGAACAGCACCACTGAGAAAATATAAATAGTCTGTATTTGCGTATGCACTTTTAACCCTGGCGTTAATCTCGGCGAATCTGTTCACTGGTGTTCTAATGATAAAACCATGCACAACAATAAGACAGGGACTGTAATGGGTCCTTTGTTGTTGTTTAGTTTTTTTTTTGGAAAGAAGTTATAAATAATCTCTGAAATGTGTGAAAGAAGAGCTGCAATGGAGAACATTTCCTGAAGGTCAGGCACATTCCTGCTGCCACTCAGTTCCTCTGTCCAGCAGCAGCGCGTCTACTTTTTTCAGATTTTCCTGATCTATATTTAGGAGGAGCATGAACTACAACAACAGATGTCTGAGAGTTCAAAAGGAGCGTAACAAACAGTTTCAGAGAAGGATATTTGGATTTGCCCCTCATGCCGAGCCGGCGCGCCTTCATGTTGGGAAAAACATTCTTCATGATCTTTCCGAAGTCGGCGGCACTGAGAGCGTGATAGCCCAGATTGTCACAGTAGCTCCTGGAAAAACACAGCACGTCACTAAGTTTAAAATTAATACAGAGAAATAAAAAGACAATGTAATCATGATCAAAATTAAATATCCTGTATTCAGGGTCGCGGGGACCAGGAGTCTATCCCAGGAGGCTTAGGGCATGAGGCAGGTTACACTCTGGACAGGGTGCCAATCCATCACAGGGCACACACACAGACACACACACATACACACACTATGGGCAATTTGGAAATGGCAATTAGCCTAACCTGCATATCTTTGGACTGTGGGAGGAAACCGGACTACCCGGTAGAAACCCACCAAGCACGGGGAGAACATGCAAACTCCATGCACACAGAGACGGCCGGGAATCGAACGCGGACCCTGGAGGTGCAAGGGGACAGTGCTAACCACTACACCACCATGCCGCCTCTAATAGAGACATTAAGTTGGTTTCTCTGAACAAACATAAATAAGTAAACATAATAACAACCATTTCTCATTTTAGAACTATGACAATAAAATATTAATGTTGTGCTGTCATAATATTGATATTCTTTTATTTTAAGATTTACAATTACAAACCCTGTAAGCAGCTGATTTGATGTTTTTAGCTTTCTATTGTTTAAAAGTGTTAAGTGTAAACTGTTTAAGAAAAATTTACAGATAAAAGTCAAACAGATAAAATAAACAGTTTTTTATTCAGATAGAATATTCATAAATTATTAATTTAATAATTATACCTATTTTAAAAGTGTTTTAAAGGTTCATTAGTCATTTATACTTAATTAGGGTTTGGAATTATTAATTTTATTATGAAGTTCAGAATGTTTTTAGGTTTAGATTTAATAACAGGTTTAGATAATTATAAAATACAGTAATTATAATTAACATTCAGGGTTTATTACTAATCTATGACAAACTTTTATTATTGTAATGAATTATTACTTTAAATCAATGTAGAAGTTAAAAATTTTTTTTTTAAATCACATTTTTTTAAAGGTCAAATGTTAATCTGTACTAAATTTGCAATTTTTAAAATATTCAGTAGTTAATTTTATTTAAATTTCTTTTTTAAAGTTTTTATGGTCATGTTGACTAAGCATTTTTTTTTTTATTAAAAAAGTGTAAGTTATTAAATTGGTCATATACTGTATAGTTGCTGTTCTAGAGATTCAATTTAAATTATTCTACTACAAGCTTCAATAATTTTTTTTTAACCCTCTGGGGTCTAATGGCTTTCTGAAGACCGGCAGTGATTCATTGCTCTTCTGTGTATTAATTTATATGTGTGTACATTCCAAATATTTGCCAGTGTATTAGCTACTGCATTTTTAATTATTATTAAAATGCAGAACAAATGAAGCTTGCAGATTGAACCAGGTGGAACCAGGTTTCCCCAGGACTCCCATTTATGTTTCAGCTGTTCAGTATAAATGAAATATTAATTGGTTAAGTTTGACCTACCTTTTAAGATTTTTTAAAGTTTCTTTTTTATATTGTATCTGCTTGATAATTAATTTATAACAAATACTAGTTTTATATTATAATATTTAATATTAGTTTATTTTTTTAGGTTTAAATTTTTTTTTAATCAATTCACATAAAATTTTTAATACTGTTTTTAGTCTTGTTGGAAATTTATTGCAAACTCATACATCCTGATGTTGTGTAATTTAGAAATATCTTTAAGTATCACTGCGATATCTCAACTCATCAACTCACTTGTACTCATCGAAGACTTCCTGTTTGGGGAGCGAGGTGTCCGTGTGCTCTTCCAGGTGATTCCGAATCCAGCTGAACGCGTGCATCTGCTGCATTCGGCTCGAAGACACACAGCTCTGCTCGCTGCTGAAGGTAAAAAATAATCGCTGCTTTATGTTTTTCTGCAGTTCTACCTAACAGACATCATGTCTGTGACCACACACATGCACCAGGTATTACATGGTAACAAGGTTTTAAATGCCAGGCATCTTGTGCTACACCCACATCTTTTATCAGGACCTAAGAACAGCCACACTGAGTGTTTGTGAACATCACAATGTGAAACTTTGTGTGTACGATTTTAAAACACTCACATTTTGTCACTGCTGCTGCTGCTGCTGCTGCTGCTGGGCCCCGAGGGCAGCCTGAGGTAGAGGTAAAGTTTCTCAATGTCTGTGAACCTCTCCACATCTTGCTGGAAACAGACAGAGAACAAAGACAGAGAAAAAAGTAAAGGACGTTAACCCTATGAGGTCTACCTTTTTGATACACTATGCATGTTTAAAAGTCTCCTGTTTTTTTAGGGATCTGTTTTTTTTTATAACATACTGTAGGTTTAGGATTGATGGGATGATCATCAATTCTAGTCATGTTTATACTAATGAAATAAAATAAATTAAATCATCTTGCCTGAGTTTGTGAAGAAAAAGGATGACACTCTATATTGACTTAGGGCACAAGGTGGGGTACACCCTAGATAGCATGCAAATCCATCGCAAGGCAAACACACATACACACTCACACACACACTACGGGCAATTTGGGATCGCCAATTAGCCTAAGCGGCATGTCTTTGGATGTGGGAGGGAACCAGAGTATCCAGAGGAAACCCAACAAGCACAGGGAGAACATGCAAACTTCCGGACTCTGGAGGTGCAAAGCGTCAATGCTAACCACTAAGCCAAAAAAAATGGCTAAAAATGCTCTAGGTTTTAAAAATAAAGCAAAAAAAAAAATATATATATATATATATATACTGTATATATATATATTTTTATAATTAATTTATTATATTATTAATAAATATGTACCTTAAAACTAATATTAATTATATTATGATATTAATCATAAAAATATAAATAATACTTAAAATCTTGCATGTTGAGGATAACCTCAGTGGGTTAATTTAATTTAATTAAATTTTTTTATTGTATTTTATTTTTTAAAAGTAGGATTAAATTACCACGCTATTTATTACAATGTTAATTCTTTACTTTACTTACTCTACTCGCAAGAGGAAGGGTAGAGTAAACCTAAAATATATTAATAAATGACACAAAATATGATCATCAAAATGATGGTAACTAAAGGTTTCAAAAAATTGGAAAAAGTTGAAGTAATTATACAGTTTAAACCTCTATTAAATTTAAAAGAGTTAAATTCTCAAACTGTGAATCTGGTGTATAATTGTACCTTTGTCAAGGTTATACAAATCACAACTTGGGGGTGGAGCCAACCCTCTAATGTCTTGACTTCATTTTTTAGTCTCCTAACTTGACTGTTCTAAAAGTGGCAGCTAATTTAATGTCAGTGAGTTACATTCTGGATGCAACTTATTATCCTTGTCTAACCAAGTGTCTAAAGTAGAAGATTGTGTTTGACAGCCATGACAAAAATTAGCAGGATTGTTATGGATAGCAAAAGGTTACTGATGACCAAAATAATTCTCTCTGATTCTCTCCTGAAAACTCACTGCTTATGGAAACCTTTATTGTCTGAAGTTTGAGATCAAAATATCAAGAACGAACAGAGTACAAACAAAGTCATTGTAGATAAAAAGCTGGGAAAAAATCCTGTCTTCAAAACACACACACACACACACACACACACACACACACACAATTCAGCCTGAGGAAATGAACTGTTATCCCTCCTTATCTTTATCTGTCTTTCTGTCCCCTCTCTCTCTCTCTCACACACACACACACAGAGGTTTGTAGTGGCATTAAAAATGTAGTAGCCGTCTCTACATCTTCGTCCTCTCTCTCGACTTTGCTTGTCTTCAAAGGGAATCTGAAAGATGATTGGGTGCAGCAGAGCTGATTTAAATTCTGTCTGAGTAAAAGGTAGTGCATGCACACACACCCGCACCCACACCCACACCCACACACACACACACATAGAGTCTGTCTCTCTCGACTCGTTTATCTACATCCAGCCCGAGCAGATGCTGACACACCCTCACACTCAACAACTCTGTATAATAAAGACCTGCTATTAATCGAGTGCTGAAGAATAAAACATCAGCATCAAACCGGTAGAAGCGCAGATCCTCTGGCTCAGGAGATACTAACACATTGTTCTTAAACATGAGATCATTTCATTCCACGCTCATGATTTTTATGATTTGTTTTTCCTTTTTTCCCCTCCAGATCATCCACGAGTGTTTTTCTCCATCCTCAACTGAGAATGGTACAGAATTGCTGAATTATTTGCCAAACTCAGCTCTCATCTGATCATTTGAGTCAGGATACATGCACACATCTTTGATTTCTCATGCAGATGTCACTTGGCATTAGTTGCCACATTTCATCTCATAGCAGGTGTATCAGTGCCAGTCCCTCAGAAAACAAATGAACGGTTCACGTGTTATGGATGGTAATTGATTAATGTTTATGGCAAACGCCCTTATCCAGAGAGACATACATTTATCTCATTATCCATCTGAGCAGTTGAAGGTTAAAGTACCCAACATTGGCAGCTTGCCGGTGTTGAGGTTGTGACCTTGCAGTCAGTCGTCCAACATCTTAACCACTGAGCTACCCCTATCCTTTTTCCTTCCATAAAAAAAAAAAAAATCCTTCAGATCATGGAAGAGCATAGTATCAGTGAATTAATTACCACAACTTTTAATATAATGAGAGAGTACAGTTTTTTTTACCAGCGCTAAGGATTTTTACACTTGTGCTATGACTTGAATGAACACAAAAAGTGTAGATTTAAAAATTCTTGTCATTTTTGGAGTAAAGGATTTCAGATAAACCGGCGTTTCGGATGTGAAGTTTTCCTGTTGGTTTTCATTGATGCGACTTGTCTGAATCACTCACTCTATTCTCTATAGTGCTTATCCTGTCACGGGAAGCCTGGAGCCTATCCCAGGGGACTCAGATACTAGGTGTGGTACATCCTGGACGGGTTGCCAGTCCAATCACAGGGCACAAGCATGCACACCCACATAGTACGGACAATTTAGAAACACCAATTAGCCTACTAGGACTGTAGGAGGAAACCGAATCAACCAGAGGAAATCCACCAAACACGGGGAGAACATGCAAACTTCACACACACTGAACCGAAAGCGGGATTTGAACCCTCGACCCTGGAGGTGCAAGGCCACGGTGCTGTGTCTGAATCAGTCCTCTACAACCCGTATAAAGAACACGCTCAAATGGTGAATTCTAACATCAAACATATGAAACAGTAATTATGAAAAAAATAACTATGAACTTATTAAATGAGCAATTATTCCTGTTTTCTTTCTTGTTTCGGTTTTCTCTCTTTTTCTTTGTAGTTTGAGCATTTTTGTGCCTCTTTGTGTATTTTGATATCAGCACTGGACTACGTTTAGTGTATCAGTATGGTTTGGAAAGAAGCCTAGGAATTATTCCTGTTTTTTCCCCCATCAGTAATCTTGACCTTTGCATAGAATTGCTCAAATACTTCCTGGATTGTGAAACAAAAAAAAAAATCAGCTTCACAGACTGTATAATCTATGATTCTGAACTTGCTCAATTGGAATTGCTCAAATGCAGTGGAATACGAGCTGCATCTCTTCTCTACTTCTACTGCCTGGATGGCATTTTGTGACAGGAACATGATCATATGACCATGTGACACAAGCATCTGGTTTCATAGGAAATAACAATCTTATCCAGAAAGGGCCAGTGTGAATGCAGGCTTTCATTCCAGCCAATCAGAAACCACAAGTGATTCCAAATGTTCTCTTTATTCATTCAGTAGTAAGCTGCTATCACGTGTGGCTTCTCCCAACCTGACTAAAATGAAAGCCTGCACCCACGCCGGCCCTTTTTGGATAAGGTTTGACCCCGCTGTTCTACACACTGTTTTTCATCACAGGTAAGAAAAAAAGAAGAAGTAGCTATTACAGAATTACATTTAATAAACTAATCCAATACTTATAGGACTTGTATTAAAAAGTATTTACTAGTGTAAATATCTGGGGTATTGATGTGCAAAAAGAGATTTAACAGCTTCATGAAAGGTTGTGTAATAAAGAAAACTTTTGCTATTGATCCTAATTAACTGTTTATAATAATACATACAGTCCTGTACAAAAGTCTTAAAGAAACTGGAAACAAATGTTTTACTGTAATAGGCTGCAAATTACCTAAAGATACAATTTAAAAGTTGGTTGTTTATGGAACAGCCTCAGTAACAACCTCATTCAGCATCACCAGTACACTAATCACCGGCCTGATCATCTGTCATCATCTGCACCTGTTTCTCACTGGTTCATGC
>JAQMYJ010000023.1:2628468-2646988 GCA_030014305.1 Clarias laeviceps | reverse complement strand
ACCAGTACACTAATCACCGGCCTGATCATCTGTCATCATCTGCACCTGTTTCTCACTGGTTCATGCCTTAAGTTAGATTCTTTTTATGCTTGAATGATTCATAGGTCACTGTTTTTTTTTTTTTATTGTCACAAAAACAATCCTCTGAAACTGCTCAAGTACAGGAACTGGACTGTAAATGAGAGACCTTCAGGAGGCCTGGAGAACTATTCCTCAAAACTACATAAAAAATACAAAACTCTTTGGAAACAAAATATGAACAAATAAGGGGGTTAGAACTTTTGCACAGTCCTGTGAGTATGTATTTTGAGTCATAGATCTAGTTTGTGTACACCGATTCCCAGTGCGTTGTGCTGAATCCTCTATTTATAGTGATATTGCACCCACATTGTGCCGCTGAACGCACCTAGTTAACAGCCAGTTTAAACCGGCATCTCTATTCATTCTACTGTGATCCTGTTGATAAGACTGATGTGTCCAAATGTCTATTAGTCTATTTTTACTTCTTATTTGTACAAATAACCTGTAAACAATAACGGTTTGAGCTGTGGCCTCATCGCAAGCGTATTTACGAGGTTGGAAAAACCTGCTCCAAATGTGACTTACGGTCCACAGTGAGCGCTTGTTTTGGACTCCTGTCAGTTTATTCACACACTTCATACACACTCTCCAGTGGTGCTTTACCCCGACCCCATCAAGGCCTTAAATCTGGTGAGCCGTACGAGCATGAATGAGAAACCACCTGTGAACAAATTGTTTTGTATGATTGGAATCTGCATGATGGTGATGCAGGACTCATGTTCAGAATTCAGTTTCAGGGTCACATACAGTATCATGCAAATGTAACAGGTGTGAACTCAAACCGTTACCTATCATGCTCGTACGGCTCACCTGTCCACGTCTCCTCTTTCTCCTCACCTCAGTAATTCTAATTAATGAGATGTTTCATCTCGTCTTTGCTGCTTGTCTCTACATTAAGTCCTGAAAGCCTAAACTTATCTCCCACTGGCCGCCTACGGCTTTATTGGGGGTTAAAAAATAAATAAAATGCCCCCCGGGTGCAGACGTCTCGGAGCCAGACATGCTGCCTATTTTAGTAGATGGTAGGCAAAGATGTGACGATGAACACACACACACATACACACAGATACAGAGCTTCTTTATCAGACAGTGCTGTAAAATTTCTAGAAGACTCACATGTTCTCTTCTTTTTGGCCAAACGAGAGGCACCATAATTAAGTACAGAATGGCTGAATTTAGTTTAAACCTTCTTGGCAAGGTACCAAAAGTACCCAATGTGCAGACCATCGATTGGTCCAGAAACGAGTCACATGATTATTCTGATACTCTTTTTGGCTAAAACCGCACAGGATTGATGCAGATGATGTTGTATATCTTTGATATGTAAGTTGAGGAGAAGGTGGGTTTAAAAAAAAGCAGTGATATGATGGCAGACGGTGGTTTTGTCCTCCTTGAGGGTGAAACCCAGACTTGATAAATGCACATACGTATGTATAATGGCTCAATGGAGAGTTTTGGGTTTTGACTCATTCACTTAATTTGTTCCCTAATAAATTGGAAGTTAAACATTTCTGTCTCCTTTTTCTTCAGTAGACTTGCTCTACTTCTTTTAGTTAGTTGTACAACATCTTAATGCTACAGTAGGTTACAGTGAACAAAGGAGGAACAGAGGCAATTACTGTTAATCATGAGTTGTTTTTATTTCTTTTTATAAAGTTTTCACCCTGGTTTTCACCACATTTAAATTGCATATGTTCCTAACCTTTTATGTTAGACTATTTAAAGGTCAACTGAGAAGCTGTGTTAGCCCTAAAAGGACAATTTTCCTTCTCTCAACTGGTATGTTTAGATGCTGTCTTCCCTACTCTCACTGATCACTCAGGTTTGTTGACAGTGGAGTGACTGGCTGCTTTACTTCCCAGGGAGCCCTCATGTCTATCTTTCCTTCTGGCTCTCACTTTTAGTTATGCTGTCATAGTTAGTCCTGCCGGAGTCCCCGATTGCACTCTACACTAAATATACATTAACCTTATACATGTGACTGTGATCCAACTGTTCTCTCTCTCTCGCTCCCTCTCTCTCTGTCTGTATGCACATGGCACTCCTGAGCTGCCAGTGATCCAGACCCCCTCTGTCCTCTAGACCTGTCTCATTCATCCTGGAGCCCCATTTCTGGTTAGAGATCTGCTTGGGATGCGTGTGGTGACTGGGGATGGTTCCACTTGACCATGAAGATGTTTTGTTCTTGGCTGATGCAGACAGCTGTTCTCTGACGGCTTGTGACTGCAACGTCACTCAATAGTTCAGGACTGAAATTCCTATGAACAGTTTTGTACCTCCTCCATATTAACTTAAATACCTGCAGCCTCCTAACACACAGTACGACTGCAGATCAATCCCTGCTATCTGTTATCACCCAAATGGGGATGGGTTCCATGTTGAATCTGGTTCCTCTCAAGGTTTCTTCCTATTGCCATCTCGGCGGGTTTTTCCTTCACCTTCCCCCTCGGCTTGCTCATTAGGGACAATCCGATAATTATGATTTACACATATTTCCTCATATTTTTCAAATTAAGTTCCCTAATTTTCTTTTTGATTCTGTAAAGTTGCTTCGCGACAAGGACCATGGTTAAAAGAGCTGTATAAATAAAACTGAATTGAATAGATTAATGCTTTTATTTGTTTTAAAAGTTTAGCATAATGTGAAAATCAGGAAAACTCACCAAAATGGTGTCGACCTTCGACTGCACAGATTTGCTGGAGGAAAAAAAGAGGGAAAGAAAAAGTATATTACTAATGATGCAAGCGTAACAGGAGAAACACTGAAAGCCAAATTTATTAATAAACCAGTGGCATGTGAAATATGCTCTTGGATGCCAGTCAAACCCTGGCAAAGTCACATCGATATATAATCACTGGAACATGTGCTGGAACAGAAAAAGAGTCGCCGTATGGAACCAGTATGAACCAGTATGGACTCTATACAAGCTATATACAGATGTGGAATGGAACATGGGTTAATATAGCAAGACAGGTGGATATGAGTGTAGAAAGTATATAGAGTTTATTGAATCAGGCGATGTGGTTTAAGAGTCACCAACTGTTTTTGTTTTCCCTGATTTATTAATGGCTTATTCCCACCTCTCATCACTCCCAGACCACTAACTGTTCTAGCTAAGTACACTCAGCAGAGACAGTAATGACTACTACAATGATTACTTCCTTTCACGCTTCACAATTCTTTGTAAATGTCTTTATATGCCTTTAATGAGATGTGATGTGGTCTTACGGCACTAGTACGAGTATATTCAGTACAGCAGCATGACCTCACTTGTGATATTGCTTTTATACAACAGTTTCACAAACATCATTTATTATCGAAAGATTATAATTAGTTCTTTATTTAACAAGTTATTTTGCTCGGCAAAGGGTTTACAATCCCTTGGTCCACACACCAAGTAGTGCCCTTGATCAGGGGTTATAAAGGGATTTGGGATTCAACCTTGTGTTATAAACTTGTTAGCTTTGTAGCCATAGATTAAAAAAAAACACTGTCGGTTCTGATGCATTTCGGAACAACTTAGAAGCAATTATTAAGCAGTCAAACTGGGCTTCTGTGAATGTGGGTTTTGGCTCTCAGCCGCTCTCTCCTCAGTACTGCGGACCGTACAGACCTACTTTCACCCATGCTGGGTGTTATTAGTGCATTTTAGTGTATTTAGTAGTGATACATGTAGTTAAACATACCAGTGCTATTACGGTCTATTAACACCACTCATGGAACGCCTCTTGTCCAGTCAGGTTGTTTGGCCGAAATATATATAAAAAATATATATATATTTAATTTTTCTTTGCCTGTCAGGCTAAAAAATAAGAACTAATTGCAGGTGAAGTTGTAAATGTAAAACCACCATGCAATAGGATTAGTCTGAGAATTCACTTCTTTCCTCAATAGTTTTGGTTCTGGGTTGTGTATGTATGGGTTGAATTGTCAAATATAAAGGCACTATATACTGTACTTATCCTTGTTGCTAGGGTGATCCATCAATGGTACTTGAAAATGTACCATACAGTGGTCTTTTGTAACTTATTGTGCATCTCTACATGTTTAAAGGTAATATAAGGTGCATAAATAGACTTTTGGAAATGTTTCAAACTGTATTTTAAATAAAATTATGTACATACTTTCACATACAGAAGATAAATACTAAAGGTATAAAAGATCTGCTTGATGGTTGATTAGTTCCAAAAGTGTAGAAAAAGAATAGTAATCTGTCCCTGTACCACTCTTGGACAATGCAACAAGCTCTTACATTCAAGACATCCCAGTTAACTTGGGCTGGTGCAGCTACGACCCTAAAGCGACACGTTTCCCACAGCGACTGGTGTGTCCTTGTTGCACTGGGTGTCTTTCTTAGGGAATTACTTCTCTCTTCCTGAACAACAGTGTGACGTCAAATCTATTCTTACGCCCAGCCTACACCCTTGAGGAGGGGACAAACCAGCAGCAAGGGGACACAGGACAAGTGGAGTCCATGTCCTGGCTATCAGGTATGCAGGATGCTCAGTAGGATACTTCATGCTTAGTATTTATCAGCTTTCTACTTGTTAGTAAGTAAGCGTTCAATCCGAAAGCGTCTTTTAGGCTGCACTAATGTGGTTGTCCAATAAGAGAGCTGTGGGCACAGGTTCTTTAAGAATATGAAAAATGACAATTTGACAAGACTGCCTGGGTTTGCCTTTTGCCCAACAATTACTTTTTGGAAAACCCTTTCCATGGAGAAGATATTTAAGAACACTGTTTTCAGGTTGGAAAGGAAAAGTGATATTTTTGTGCTGTATCTCCTGTGTTTGGCATCATAATGCGAATGTGACGTACTTGGTGAAAACTTTTTTAGGCTCCTGATTGGCCAATATGATGTTACTGTTAGAGGTGTTTCGCTTCCTGCTGGTGTGACGTGCTCTGGACAACAAAACTACAGTTGTGCTCCTATGGCTGTACTTGCCACACCCGTGCCCATGTTATGTGACTCCTTGGTGTGTAATGTGTTTGTTTCAGGGGAACACTACATATGACGTCAATGTGGAGTTTGTTCTGGTTAAATGGTTCCTTCTGTTGGTGTAACTAATCTAAGTTGATCCAGGATCCATAACTGAGTTAAACCATCATAGTGCAGAATAAATTGTTGCCAGTGCTGTGTGGCCCATTCCTAAGTAATTAACACTTTTTGCATGTGCACAAATTATACTCCCACTCTTGTACGCTCTGTAGAGTCATGAGTTGCCAGATCACAGCATCAAACTCCTCATATGCAGTACTAAAAGCCCTGATCACTCTGATAAATACCAAAGCAAATAATCACCAATAGACTAATACTATAACTTGTACTGTATCCTAATTTTATATTTACCTACTCCTTCGTTAAAATTATCCATTTTTAATACTGAGATAATATAAAGTATTTCAATTGTTATTATTTTCTTAGTTACTATTGCTATTACTATTTAATCCATCATTAAATAAAGTAAAAAAAAAAAAAAAGAATGAAAAGGAATGATCATGCCTCATACTGTGCTTTAATTTAGCAACTGAGTACTGAATATTTTATTATAAATTTTATTTAAACATTGAATATACCGAATGTTGTTTCTATGTATTAGGATGATGGATGAGAGTTATTTGCATTAGGTGTCCAAGTTTTATGTGTATTCCTTTAATCTGCATCCTTGATAAACCATTTGTGTTTGTCCTATATACATAATGTTGCTTTTTTTTTTTTTTCTTTTCTTTTTACAAATGAAATACATTTGGTGATAGGTCTATTCAGAATTGTGTTACTTGCATCCCAGCTTAAATAAAGATTTCACTTCCTTAATGCACAATTAAAATGACAAATGTGTGATTAGAAGGTGTTACTCATTCACCAAAATTGTGTTTTAAAATAATGTTTTGTAGCATTTGTTCTCACAGAAACGCTGAAGATGCTGATGTGGTTGATTTTCATAAGTTAATTATGCTGATTGTGTTAACCCTCATCCTGTTTCAGCCTCATTTCTTCTTAATAAACAAAGCCTCATGCACAGTACACACTTACATATCTAGACTTTCTCGGATGAGCGAATGGATGTGACGAGTTGGACATGTAGAGAGATGTAAAGATATATAGAGGTGCACAGGTAGAGGTGTATAAAGAGGTGTAGATGTGTGTAGAGGTGTGCAGACATGTCTATCAGTGTGTAGAGATGTGTATAAGTATGTAAAGGTGTGTGGAGGTGTGTATAAGTGTGTAGACATGTGTAGAGGTGTATATCAGTGTGTATAAGTGTGTATAGGTGTGTAGAGGCGTATAGAGGTGTGTGGAGATGTGTATAAGTGTGTAGACGTGTGTAGAGGTGACCTGGCCTTTTTTTCAGGACCGTAAAGAACGCGTTGAATGCCCCCCTCATGCCCCCCACACAGAGGCAGACGTGCCAGAGTGACAAATGTGGAGCGTGGCTATCAATTAACACAGGGGCTTTAGCTGACCTTTAACTGACCCTGCCAAAAATGTTCACTTAATTACTCTTTCAAAGGTTACAATCATATTCTATTAAAAATCAAAAGGAAGTACTATAAGCATAAAAAAAAGTTATGAATTGGAGTCAATCTGGAAGGCCTCCACGAACTCTAGAGGAAATACAAATCCTGTGTTAACACACCACAGTACACACACACATTCTCCTCCTTCAAGAGGCAGAATAAATACTCATTTCGCTGTACTTACCAAGTCACAATTTCAATATTTGGGGAAAAAAAAACAATGTATATTTTGTTTACAGTTTCAATGTTGTATTGTTGAGTACAAATTACAGTATTGTGCTGCGTTACGATCCTGACGTAAAAGAGTGAATGGACGGCGAAAGTGTGTTGTCCTGGAAGCATTAAACAGCTGTACACTGACAGCATGTCTCGACATGTGAAACCAGAGCTGCTGCTGCTGCTGGCGACGGGGTGGAGGCTGCAAAAATAACTACACCCACACTTCCAGTGCTCACAAACAAAACTCTGACAACTCATGGTCTGTACAGAAACACGTATACAGATATATTTAAAATTAATAGCAATGCATTAAATTAAATGACTTTATACTTTAAGTTAAAGTTTTTTTTTCTTTAACTTAAAGTAAAAGAATCACCATTGTTCACAATAACCAATCACTTATACCCACTGTTCTCAATTTCAAATTACTAATAACCATTATCCTCAATAACCAAACACTAATCAACTAATCACGCCACCATTAATCCCAATAAATCCTCACTAATCACCATTGTTTCCAGTGATCAGTCACTGAATACCATTGTTCACAACAACCAGAACAATCATCACCATTGTTCCTCACAACCAATCAATGTTCATCAATGAACCAAGACTGTTCCCAATGACCTATCATTCAACATCAATGTTCCCAACAACCAAACACTCATCACCACTGATCCCAGCAAACATCCACTATGCAGCACTCATTCTCAAAAACTAATCATTGATGACCATAGTTTCCAAACGACCAATCACTGCTCACCATTGTTCCCAATAACCTATTAATAACCCTAATCCTTAACAATGTTTCCATACACCAGTAAATGATTTATATCGTTCCCATCAACCAAAACCATGAGTAAATTTAAAATCTACTTTTTCTATGTTTTTTCATGTCATGTAAAATATATAAATATATATGCTTCAGAAATTACAAACATCTGAACCCGCACACACTTAAAATGTATTATAAATGTGTAAAAGATCTCTTACTAGACCTGATTGGCATAAATACGTTTTATATATATATATATATATATATTGGGATTAATATGTTAAAATAAGATTTTCTTTTCGCAAACACTGAATTTATTTATTTATCTACTTGAGATATAATCAGAGGGCAGTAAGTATGTGTCCAGAAATCTCTGTATATCTGTACAACTACAACACAATTACACAATTCAATAAAATTCATAAGCTGTACGGTATAACACTGTATATATCGTACATTTTTCCTCAAATTATTTAAAAGATATTTTGGGTGCATGGTATTTCAAACGCTTGACCCTTTGGCATAATGCTTCTGAGTCACGATTTAAATATACATATATGTCTTTATTTTTCCCACCTTTTTCTCTTCTGATCATCCAAGAGGCATGTACTCTTTGATGAATGTATAGCTCAGGTATTCTACATTAAAACTTAAACAAAAATAAGCAATGGAAATTTTACAATTCAGTGATATTTATTGTAAATTTTCAGTAACTAAGTTAACAATGTGGACAGTTTGATCTTTGATGGCGTTGTGTATTTCCTTGTATTTGTATGGAACACAGACAATCTTTAATCACTCTTTAGTGAAGCTAAAGGATATGTTTCCTCAAACAACCCGTGTTTTATCCCACACTTCACAGATTTTTAGCTGTACTTTACCAGTGTCATAACATAGGAGACATACTGGTTTCTCGCAGAAAAAATAATCCTTGATCTGTCCATTCATCTTTGAAGTTTCAGTTTTTATAGTGTACTTTGCTTTTCTTGGAGTAAGTCATGCTGTGTCTCGCTTTCGGTTTGTTTCTTCTGCATACTCTGTCTATACACAGTAAACTATCGAATTAATTGGCTCTGTTGAGTGGTGCCTATAGCCACGCCCACACTGAGGGAAAAATGCTGGATTGCTGGTATATTAATTATTTTCATTTATAAGAAAAGCATCAGCAGTTGGATAGAACCATCATTCTGCCCCGATCCGGACCGCAGTCCGCCATTTAGTGATGTCTGTGAAAGCAGATGCCGCTTGGATGATTAGAAAAGAAAAAGTGAATACACTTAAACATTAAATATTTTAATTGTGACTGAGAAGTATTTATTTTAGAAATGAAGTCAATTTAACGTTAAAAGGTCAAACGTGATGTGAGTACATTTTTCTATTTACATGAATGATTTTTGATTTTGACATAACTTTATTATTTATTATTAATATTATACTATTATAACAGTATTTATATAACAATAAAGTAAAATCTAACTTAATCTAATCTAATCTATAGTATTATAATTTAGTGGAAGTATAAAAATCCACATTTAGCAGGAGAAATCAATAAATATGCAAATAAAGTTTCATGACGTCATAGCGCGCCTTGCCGAGAGCACGAGCCAGTCCTGTAAACTGAGACCAAAACACACAGCTTAGGACATCCATTGCCTAGGACAGGTAATAACACCTGTTATAATGACAAGGAGACACTTTAATGCAAATGAATTAATCTTTAACTCTCATGAATGAAATGATCAGCGATTATAGGAATAGTTAGTTAGTTAGTTAGTGGTTCCACAGAGCTGGAAGCAGTTGTAGGCACACATTAGGCAAGTTCACCTGACTTACCAGATGGAGCTCTTGATCTTCAGCTGCAGTGCGCTGCTCTCTGAGGCTGGCAGTGCTGAAGCAGGCAGAGATCCGGGCTGGAGGTGCTGCTGCTCATCAGCCATCACGGGGAGGATGAGGAAGAGGATGAGGAAGAAGGAAGCACGGAGCGATCAACCACGCAGGCCAAGACCTGATATCTGTCTAAAAAAAACTAAAAGCACCCCGCAGCGCTGCGCTGAATATCTACATCATCATCACACTCCTCCTGGTGAGACCTTCCTCTCCTCGGAGCTCCGGCTCCCGACACATAAACACTTCTGATTCATGATTTCAGCGCGGATTTTCCTTCAATGTGGCTTTAAAAACAAGCACGCATGCGTTCAGAGGACGGAGACTCAAACCCCGTGTTCAAGCTGCTTCATTTCCCCTCGCGCACTTCTCTCTCTCACCACCACTGAGTGAGTCGACTCCCAAGAAAGAACCGACTCTCTGTGTCTATTCGTTCAGACTGGAGAGTCGATTCCAATGCTTTAAAGTGAAATGCACAACAAAAACCTTCAAGAACTCAATAATAATGTTTTATATAATAATAACAACAATAATAATATTAATAATAACAACAATAATAATAACAATACATTATTACAGATCACTGGCTTTGCTTTATGAACACCTGACAGTACATTTATCTTATTTTAAGGACTATGCACATAATCGAGAATTAAAAAACACTGGACAAGGTGCCAATCCATCCCAGGGCACGCAACCATACTATGGACGATTAAGGTACGCCAATTAGCCTAATCTGCATATTTTTGGATTGTGGGAGGAAACCTGGAGTAAACCCAGCAAGCATGGGAAAAACAAACCTTCAACCCTGTAGGTGCACGACCACAGTGCTAACCACTACGTCACTGTGCTGCCCTGTCACTCATTATCGTCTCATCACCTATGCCACTTTATTCCCAGGAGACTTAGGGTACAAGTCGCGGTACAATCCATTGAAGGTGACACACACATACACACACTCATATGCATATTCACACATTACGGGCAATTTGGGAATGCCAATTAGATTCATCTGCATGTATTTGGAATGTTGGAGGAAACTGGAGTACCCAGAGGAAACCCACCAAGTACAAGGAGAACATGCAAACTCCATGCACACAGACCCCGAGGCGGGAATCAAACTTGGATCCTGGAGGTGCAAGGCAACAGTGCTAACCACTATACAACCATGTTGCCCTGTCTATTCAGGGCTCAGGTACAAAACTGTTCAAAGAAGTGATGACACAGTGGTGGTTGGTCTGATCCAGAACAATGATGAGACAGCTTATCTGGAGTAGAAAGCAGCACTATCTTCTTGATGTACAGTAAGAACAATAACATGGACTTAAATGTCTCAAAGACCAAAAAGATGGTGGTGGACTTCAGGAGAAGTAAGCAGGATTCTCAGTATACGCCGCTCAAGATGTGACTCTGGTGGAGTGGGTGACCAGCTATAAGTATCTGGTCACCCAATATCTCTTCATTGGGGGTCTATGTAAAACCTTTTACCCTCGATCATCCAATCTGTTGTCTCTGGGAATATCACCGTCTGGTCTGGAAATAGCAAAATAGGAAATCCCAGGACAAAAGGGACTTGAGAAGAGTGAGCAGGTGTGCCAAGTGCATCACCAGGACTGTATTGCCTGATCTACAGGACATTTACATCAGGCAATGCAGGTCCAGGGGACAGCGTATTATTAAAGACATTCACCACCCAAATAATTAACTGTTTCAGTGGCTGCCATCTGGTAAGAAACTCCGGTCACTCAGGACACGAACTGAAAGACTGAACAATAGCTTTTTACACCAGGCTATAAGGGCAATAAATACTTAGCCTCGACAATGGCTGACAAATTCTGCACATTGTCACTTTTACACAGTCACTTTATCTGTATCTTTCTTCTTTATCTAATTTCATTTCATTTCATTTCAAATTCTTTATAATTTTTATATTTATACCATATTGCATATAATTTATAAAAAAAATTTCCTTATTGTATTTTTATTTTGTACATACATACCCCCCCCCCCTTTTTTTTTCTTTTTTGTTTTGTTTTGTTTTGTCTTGTGCAGCCTGGAGTGTGTTCGTATTGCATTTCACTACTGTTGTACTTGTACAACCTTGTATGTGACAAATAAAATTCTTGAATCTTGAATCTTGACTGCAGTCACAAGTCACCAAAGAACAGCTGTCTGCATCAGCCAAGTACAAGACCATCCTCATGGTCAAGTGGAACCATCACCAGTCACCACACGCATCCTAAGCAGACCATGTGATGAGATCTCCAACCAGAAATGGGGCTCCAGGATGAATGAGACAGGTCTAGAGGACAGAGGGGATCACTGGCAGCTCAGGAGTGCCATGTGTAGCTTCATACAGAGAGAGAGAGAGAGAGAGAGTGAGAGAGAGTGAGAGAGAGAGAGACTATGAATTTTCTCTTTATCTTTCATGTTTTAATATATGTCCTTCATCTGAAAAAGGACATTGTGCATTTACAGAGACCCCAAAACGGTTCTAGTCTACTCTACAAAAGCAACATTGGTGGGCTATTAAAGATACAGTATATACGGTTGATCTTACCTTTTTAAGTCTTTGTTTGTCACATATACATTACATCATGCCTGAAACCTGTGATTCTGAAAAATTATATTATTGTTGGGATTTTGTCTAATATTCTACCTCAAATGTCAATAACAGTTAAGTATCATATTCTCACAATCATTGCAAGGTTGTGAGGTTAAATTTGGTTTGGTTATATGATGAGATTTAGTAGCGTAATAATGATATAATAAACAGATTTATAACAGATAAATTGTGAATGCTGCCTTTTATATTGTGTGTGTTTAAATTTATTATATTGTCTACTAATTACCTCTAATATACTATTTTTTTATAACCAAAATATTTACTGATATTTTATATTTACTAATGATTTACTTTAGTTACAGGTCATTAGTAGTGTGTGAAGGAGCAGGTAAGTGTTGACCAAAAGTCCTGGTCGCAATAATGTGAATAAATACAATGGTCAACACTGGCCTTCATGATCCCTAGTTGAACTACAGAGGTTCCTAGACCTAGAGTTTTTTTTATTATTATTTGTGAATACACTTTTATTTTACAAGATATCATTTCCACAACAGAGAATAAAGAAATGTGTCCAGGATAATCACTTCCTGGTTTCGATGTAATTGACTCCCAAACACTGAATCAGAATCAAATTCGACTCCCAGGTTAAAGGAATCGAACAGATCTGCTGTGAGTCAGGGATCGCGCATGCGCACTACAGAAGCAACAAAAACACGAGGCAGACATAGCAGAAGGGTGAATTAACGAGTCGGAAATAGTACACCTGCTAAACCTGTCATGGAACGTTTTCCTATATACTATTAAATAACATTAGCATTTTTAAAGCTCTTAATGATGCTCATAGCGTTATGTCGCTACGCTATTTACATTTTTAAATATGTTTAAATTAAGGGTATATATTAATACATTTGATCCATTTATTTAAAAAAATATATACATAACATGATATATAAATAATTTTCAAAATAACATGAAGCAAGGTAATGACGTCAGGCGTTTTCTCTGGATAAGCAGGTGAAAGCGGTTGCTAAGCAACGGCATTGCGTTCTAAAAACCAACATGGCGTGCAGACCGAGACCCGCGTCTCAGGGGGTGAGCTACAAACAAACTTTAAATACGCTCCATAATCCGCACATTGTCTTTTAATAGATTAAAAATAGTTTGTTTTAGACTCATCTTTTACAATAATGTTAAAAAATAAAAAGAGTAATTTTAAACAAAGCCTTAATCACAATTCGCAGCCTCGGTAGGCCGTTAGCTGTGACTTTAGCTTTTTTTCTGATACCGCAGTCATTGCAACCGCCATATTGGAAAGGGCTAGAATTTACAGTATTGCTATTCAAGTCTATGAAAAAATGTTACTCTGTGCTCTTAAAATCTGTACTACTTATAAATCTGGTAGAACAATTATTTACAAATTCGCACATTAACACTTAATTAATTATGAAATCTATTTTAATTTCTTATAATTCATATCACAATACTCAAATAACAAGATAGACTCAAACTTAAACTCACACAAACTACACCAAGTGTAAGTTTAATGTACATTTTGTACAGGGTCCAGGTTCGATTCCCACCTCGGTTTCTGTGTGCATGGAGAATGCATGTTCTCCCCATGCATGGTGGATTTCCTCTGGGTATTCTCGGTTTTGTGAATGTTTAACTGGAGGTCCTTCCAAAGTTGTAAAAATGGGAATAAATACAATGGTCATCGTTGTCCCTAGTTGGACTACACATGTTCCTAGATGGATGGAAGGATGATTTACTTAAAGCTAATGTTAAGAAATCTCTAGAATGGATTATTTTTTCATTACATCATTCTGAAATTCTTTTCCGAAAATCATGTTGAAAATTTAGCAGAATTCTTTCCAGAAATAAGTTTTGTGACTAGCACAATTACCTGTACATATGTAAAGTTGAAATGCCCTAAATGTTTACTTTCTACACTGAACCCAGAAGTTAATATCTGCTGTAGCTACTACTTTGTGAATTTTGCACTCAGGCCAAAAAACCTCCAGGCTCGGGT
The DNA here is from genome assembly GCA_030014305.1 of Clarias laeviceps. Classification (NCBI taxonomy): domain Eukaryota; kingdom Metazoa; phylum Chordata; class Actinopteri; order Siluriformes; family Clariidae; genus Clarias; species Clarias laeviceps. The sequence goes on along the minus strand of JAQMYJ010000023.1, from coordinate 2,632,914 downwards.
TCTCAGAGACCTCCATCTGCAACAAGATCTATAAACCGTTCTGCTTCTGCTCCAACGAAGAAGCCGCCTCAGATAGACCTGCTGGCTAAAGAAGAGGAATACAAGTGTGTACCTATTTTAACAGTGATGCTTTTTTAATTTTTTTCTGCTGATCACAACATGTACATGCTTTTTTTAAATTATATGTACATGGAATATAAAACAAGTCATAAGGAACGTAAATTCGTACTTGTGTCCAGTGTGAAGTCAAAGTAGGCGCTCTACTTTGACTTCACACTGGACACAAGTATGAATTTACATTCCTTATGACTCGTGATGTTATTAATTACACAGTAAATTGCTGAACTTGCTTTACGGAGACATCTTTTGTTTTAGGAGACTTAATGCAGAACTGGAAGCCAAAACAGCCGAGCTGGTGCGCCAGGCGGAGGAAGTTATGGTGAGGAAATTATTTGCTTGATGTTATACACCGGAGTTATTTTACAAATACATTAATCTAATCTAATCTACCATGTTTTTTTTTTCTCAGTTAAGGGGCTGGCCTATAATTGGTAACGGTCATGTCAGGGTTACTAACGAACCAGTCCGAATTAGGAATTTGATTACATCATAAAGGCTCTGTACAAAAAAAGCTTTCTAAAAGTACTGTAAAAAGTCTTAGGCATATGCAAATAACTGCTGTAGAGCAAGGATGTCTTCAAAAAAGTTTCTTCTTTAAAAAATAACTATGAAGAGCATGAAACGTAATTAATCAAGAAGTCAGTAATTGGTTTGATGACCCTGTGTGTGAAATATAGTGTGTGCAGTTTTCTAAGTGTGAACATTCTTCAGAACAACCACTGTCCTTCTGAGAAAATCAGAAATGTTTTTTTTGTACAGATTTGAAGTACATGAAGTCATAAAATAAACATATATAACAAAGTTTGTGCAAAAACTCACACACACTCACACTCACACACACACTCACACACAGGTGCCTAAGACTTTTGCACAGTACTGTATTTATGTAGGCGGTGGGCCTCCGAGTGGCGCAGTGGTAAAGTGCTCGCCCTATCATCCGGAGACACGACTAAATTAGGGAGAAAATCTGGAGAAAATCCAAAAAAATTATAAAAAGGCAGCACCTCCAGGGTTTGTTTCTTGCCTCAGGTGTGTTTGCATGGAGTTTGCCTGTTCTCCCCTTCCTTGGTGGGTTTCCCCTGGGTACTCTGGTTTCCTCCCACAGTCCAAAGACATGCAGATTAGGCTAATTGATGTTACTAAATTGCCTGTTGTGTGTGTGTTTGCCCTGCGATGGATTGGCATCCTGTCCACGGTATACCCAAAAGACTCCTGGGATAAGACCCTGTACAGGATAAGCGCTATAGAAAATTAATACAAGGGAATTATTTCTTGAATCTACTACTGATAAATGCCTATTAAACCTTGTTTGAAACCTTGTTGCTAAATATATATTTATTTTTATGCATAATAATGAAATTCTCGATCTCCTTTTTTGCCCCAGCGAGAACAAAACGAGGTTCTGTCGAAGCCCATCGCAACCCACCTGAGCCTGGATATTGCAGACGACTCTGAGGAATTCTGGTAAATATGTTTCAGTTATACTACTGCATTAAGTTAACGCCCAAACACATTTCCTTAGATACACCTTTTGTGTGTTTTTCTTTTTAACAGGGAAGCTGTCGTGCCCTCAGTGACAAAATCAAAATCTACAGCAAAAGTAAAGGCAGAACGTCCATTTGATGATTTTGCAGCGACAGAAAAGAAATCTTTAAAAGCTGGAAAGCCGAACAGGTCTTTGTCAACTCCCAGAAAGATAGCACAGTGAGTTAAATAATCATTCTACTCATTCAATAATTTCAAGAATTCCTAATTTTATTTATTTCTCTGATAAAGTTAATGGCTGCTTATTTTGTTCGATATTAGAAAAAAGCAAGTGACGGTCGCAGATGACGTTGCTGTGCCAGCGGACTTTACAGACTTTTCTCTGGCCAAGACTATAAGCAAAATAGAGGGCAGAGTAAACGATGAGGACACAGCTGAGCAACTGGAGGACGATGTCATACCAAGCGCCGGTGAAGAGATGGGTGCAGGTGAGCGGCAAAAACTCCGAGATCCATTTCATAGTGAGCTGTAATATCCTTTCTATAGTTCATTCTCACAGCTGGATATTAATGCATTTGTTTGCATTATATCATTTGTGTGGCAGAGTTTTAAAAGTGTAGTTATTTATCTTGTGACATGCGTTTTTAATAAAGCAGTCTCCAGTGTCAGGGCTTTGTAACAGTCAGGGGTAAAGATGTAATTCTGATGTCTTTTGGGCTTTTACACTTTGCTGACAACAAAGAGACACTCATGAGGGAAAGACTGTTTTATAACATTGCTGCTATAACGTTTGCTAAAACAAAAACTAACGTGTTTCATGTGTTTAAATGTGAATTAATACAGGGAATAAAAAAGTAAAAAAAACAACAACCTGAAATAACCTTAAAGCATGTGCTGTTTCTGTTAATGTGTATAAATGTCTTCTGTTATGTGTTAAAAATTCCTGTTCAGAAATTGAGAATTAGTTTTCTGTCTTTTAATCTTCACAGAGGCCCAGATTCGCTTCATGAAAGCCAAACTACGAGTGATGCAGGAAGAGTTAAACAGACTCTCGCAGGAATGCAGCAAGAAGGTAAGCGATCACAGTTACACGAGACAAAGTGAGCCGAGTGTGAAAGGGGGATCTGTAGTGTACACTCTTGGTCTTCTATCAGGACGAGGAGAATACAGTGTTGAGCAGTAAGCTGAAGGAGGTGGAGGAAGATCGAGTCAGACTGCAGAGGACCACCAACACGCAGCAGATGCAGTTAGAGAAACACAGAGCCCTGGCTGAAGACGCTAACAGGAATTGCGAAGGTCTGCGCCATCAAGTCAGCGTGTTACAAAAGGCAAGGCTGTCGTTCAATAGTTTCTTCAAGTGACTCAATAATTTAAATAAGTGATTCATAATTCTTTACAAAATTACATAGTGTAATGTGTTGCATTAAAGAGGCATGCATTTAAATAGAGTTATTAAAAACACAATATAATTAGTTTTTTTTTTCACCATCAGCTTTGGCCAGTTATAGCAATTCCTGGCTAATATTCTTTTAAATAGGGTTAGGAATAAATGTTAGAAATTATAGATATTAATTCTTCTTTACAACATTGATTCAGTTCATTAAGTTTTTTGGGGGCATTTACTTATGCACAGCTCTCTTAAGGACTCACCACAGGCCATTCCAGTTTGGTTGAGGTCTGGACTAAGCTATACCAAAGTCCTCTAACCATAGCTTTACAAACATCCCTTAAACTTGTCATGAATACTTCATCATTACAGCACAAAGCAGATTTTACACCCGAGTCGAGAGTGGTTTGAGTTAAAAAGACGAAAACACACATTTCTTTTGTTTGTAAGCGTACTTCTTAAGCACAGTGCTCTGGTTGTGTGTGACACACAGGAAGTGGAGGGAATGAAAAGAACTCAGAAGCAGGCGTCCAGCAGCCACAATGCCACAGAAGTGAGACTGAACCGAGCTCTGGAGGAGGCTGAGAGGTGCAAAGCTGAACTCAACAAGCTCAAACAGAGCAGCAAGGTAGCAACTAGTTCAAACCCTGGCAGATTCCTTTAATAGTAATGTACAAAAAAAAACACACATTTTGCTGTAAGTAAAATGTCTGTGTGTGACAAAACTATTATTGCATTATACTTGAAAATGATTAAATAATTGAAATATTAAATAATTATGTTTATAATTTATTTTTTTAATAATAAAAACAAAGTGGAATCATTTTAGTCCTCTTTCTTCTTAAACATCCAGGACCAAACAAAAAAAAACTGAAAAAAAAGACACACTCCTCTATCTCTCTCTCTCTATCTCTCTATCTCTCTATCTATCTATCTCATTGGTAAATATAGTCATTGATGTAGTGAGGGATTTTGTTAGGAGAAATGTATTTATGTAAGGAGTAAAGTCTTTAGAACACTTTCAGGTTCCTCAGTAAAATAAGCAACAGTTTGAGTGAGTGAGAGAAGGAGAGCGAGAGAGAGAGCAATGTTTGTGAATGAATGCTGTTTATCCTAGTTATAAAATGAGAGATAACAGGAACTAACTTGTCACTCTGCTGTTTTTCAAACTATAAACTATTAAAATGTGTGATTTTTGACTTGCAAATTAAAACATTGTGACTGTTGCTAAATCACTGTGGTATTTGTGGAACTCTAGACTACACGTGCTGTTGTGTGAAAATAATCCACACATTTTCACACATACACTACCCGTCAAAAGTTTGGACAATCCACCAACTCCATGGTCTTTCCTGGTTTAAAAAAAAAAAATTCTCCTACCTTTGGAAAGGTAAACATCCACGTTTGAATAAGTCCCTTCTTCAAAGATCTAAAAGAGACGGTGGCTTGGCTCT
>JAQMYJ010000023.1:2602497-2615074 GCA_030014305.1 Clarias laeviceps | reverse complement strand
TGAGTGTGGAGGGAATTATGGTATTAAATGCAGAGCTGTAGTCGATGAAGAGCATTTTAACATAATTCCCTTTTCTAGTGTCCAGGTGAGTGAGCGATGTGTGTAATAGATTTATGACTTGTCTTAATATTTTGTGCTGTGTGTGTGTGAAGATGAGCCGATCAGAAAGCCGGTTCCTGTGCAGGACCAGACGGTTAAAGATGAGAAAGGGCGCTACAAAAGGTTTCACGGAGCTTTCACTGGCGGCTTCTCCGCTGGCTACTTCAACACCGTCGGATCAAAAGAAGGTCAGACAGAGGCGCTTTAGAAAAACATAAAAATTGTGTGTTTTATTCATGTTACTGTAGTTTTGAGGTGAATAAAACTTTGCTTTTGACTGCGTGTAGGTTGGACGCCTTCTACGTTTGTGTCATCGAGAAATCAGAAGGCGGAGAAAAACAATGCCAGACCAGAGGACTTCATGGATGAGGACGTAAGTGTTCGGTCAAGTGTGGCTCTGGGTTTAGGTTTAGAGATATTTGATGTCAAAAATAAGTGTCTTGTGAGCAGCCGGTTGTCATGGTTATTATGGATGGGAATCACCAGTGGCCACTACATGTTATCATGATACCTGGGTGCCGAATCGATTTGTATTGCAATTCTGTAGGTATCACGATTTTATAAATATCTCGATTTGATATTATATGTTTTTCAATTTTGTTATAATTTCAAAATTAGTTTTCTCACTTAAAAACCAAGAGTAGCATTTAAACTAAAGTCTACTAACGAGTTTAACATTTAACATAAAACAAAAAGATACGTTGTTACTGAGCAGGATGTATCTCTGTCCTCCACCATAATTCTTATTTCTAAACAAATTAGCAGATAATTTCCTCCTACCACACAGGATTAAGATGTGTAAATAGTCCAGAGTGCACCACATGTAGAATTATAAAGAAACTGTGAGGTTTCACTGCCTCGGATGCAGTCTGAAAATGAAATTAGAAATTTTCTAATTAGCACTTGCTGTGTTTTGAGATTAGTGTAAGCATGTGTAATGAGTGGGTTTAAGACTAATCCATTTGCAGATTGGAGAAAAATGCAGATCAGAGGCTTTTAACGCACATGATTTTTGATGATGCAACGCCACTCAGAAGCTTCTGCGCTCGATACAGAATCGTTTATATCTGTGGCTGATCATCTGATCTCCGGTCACAGCCAATCAAACTGAACAACAGACAATTCTGGTCACTGGCCGATCGACCGGTTCATCTCTATTATAAATGTAAGGAATAAAAACGATTTTGGAGTCAGTGTGGCCGCAAATGAATCGGCACACTGAAGAATCGCAATTCATAACTATAACTCTAAGTCATGAATCGATTTTTTTCCTCCCCATCTCTAATGGTTACTCAGCTCAGATAGGGACAGTTCATTTTTTCCAGGTTTAACACTTAGCTCTTGTCCTGCAGGATTTCAATGAGCACGGCATCGCACCCCAACAGATCATCACTACAGAAGATTTTGCTTCTGGGAGGACAGATCAGATCAGGGACAAAGCCCGAGCCATCAGTGCGCTCTCTGCTCCCATCCCAGGAGACACACTGCTGGAGGAGCTGATCGCACCTGCACGGTACCCCTTTTAATTTAGATTTATATGAAAGTAATTCTTAAGGCTTTTCTCTCTCTATGTAGCTCCTCAGAGCCTGGTAAGATAGTGCTTACTTTCATTATATGATGTCATATAGATGCTCGAATAGAGAAGAGAAAGTTCTAGATTTGGATTAGGAAGGTTATTGTGCTGGATCTGCTAGTTCCTTATGTCAATAAGACAACAATGCACATCAAAGCATGATCATGAAGTGAAGAAGAGCTCATAAAGTGGCTGAACCACAGGTTACATAGTTCATTTCTTAAATTCATAAAAAAAAATAACTTTCATCTGCATCTTAGCAATTTTTATATTATCCACATCCACTCATTAATGTATAAAATCAGTCAAGTCTCTTCCAGATGTTTTCCAAATCCATGTCCAGTCCTTGATATCAGGTTCAGCTTTGGGCTGGTGTCAGCACAATTGAGATCTCAGGTTGTGGTCACCTCTAGTAATAATTGCTGTGCATCCATGTGTGTGTGTGTGTTTGTGTGTATGTGTGCGCGTGTACACGGTAGGTCGTCTATCGGTGTGGAGCTGCTTCGGAAGATGGGATGGAAAGACGGCCAAGGGGTGGGACCCAGACTGAAAAGAAGACAATGCAAACAAGACACAGGTATATAGTCTTATTACAGTGCAAAACAATTATGCACCCTTACTTTAAGCTAAAGATGACATTAGCTGTGAATCGTTCAGATTATTCACAGTGTCACAGATGTGAGCTAATGTTTCTACCTGTGACACAAAAGAACATGTTCACATTGCAAATGTCAGAGGGGTGAGAAGTAAATACTAATTTATAGCAAAGGAAACTTTTAGGGACAAACAGTAAAATACAGGGACAGTTTCGGGGGGGGTAAAATCTTTTGCACTCTGTTAAAACTGTGGTTCTCTGTTTGTCTGTTTTTTCCAGGTGTTAAACTGTACGGCTGTTCTTTACCACCCATTGCGTCTGAGGAGTCCGAGGTGAATCTGTGTGTCTGTCTATCCATCTATCCATCTACAGTATCTATATGTTTTATTCGTCTGTCTTTTTGTTTATTTCATAAGTTTATAATTTTTTCCTTATTTTAAAATTAAATTAATATTTCATCATTCTACGATCATCCCTGTGCAGATAGATTTTGTACTGTTTATAAAACAATGTTTGTATTTGTTTTATAATTGTTTATATAATTTATAAAAAAAACACTTTATAAACCACTCTTTAGGATGATGATGAATTTGCTCCTGAGAACGTGACCTTCGCACCCAAGGACGTGACCCCGGTGGATTTCACCCCTAAAGATGATGTCCATGGACTGGGGTACCGAGGCCTCGACCCCCTGCAGGCCCTGAGGGGCGGCTCAGGAGCGGCGCACATCAACCTCTTCACGCTTGACTCTGATAGGACGGGTCTGTTTGGTGACAGGAAGGCGAGGCAACGCCGTAAGGGTGGGATCTCAGGACAGGTGAGGGTGGTAGTTGCTTGACTTGGCTTAGGCTCCGTGTACAGTATCTCTACCGTATGAAGAAGGTCCTGTTGGATTTATTCTTGGCGTGCAGGCGTTTGGCGTGGGAGCGATGGAGGAGGAGGATGATGATATCTACCACAGGGACGCCATGTCCAACTATGACGTGGTTCTGGGTGGGGAGGAGCCGGGGGACGGACTTTACGGATGGACGGCACCTCAACAGTACAGACAGAGGAAGAAAGGTGGGTCTGAATCAGGTGTGGGAAAATTTCACTCACTCCAGAACATCGTGGTTTTTCCTTGCTGATTATTTTAAACTTGTTTGTTTTGTATCCAGATTCACGCAGAGATGCAGAATATGTGGGGAAAATTCTGGAAGGTTTCACGTTAGCTTCTATCCCTGCGGAAGCCAAAATTGTACGTGAGGATCACAATCGCATCTGTTGTTCATGAAATACGATGACGTTGAGGACGGAGGTCAGACTGTAATAACGTACACTTGTGTAATGTATATTATTGATCGTGTCCAGGTCTTTCCACCGCCCGTTCTGCCTCGTGATTACCGTCCGGTGCATTATTTCCGGCCAGTGGTGGACACATCGTCTGTCAGCCCGCTGGTTGCCCAGGCACTGCAGACTTCACGTGGACAGCTCCCCCAGAATGCACCACAGCAAAGCCGCCACACGCTGGACTCCTCCCAGAGGAGAGAGCTGCTGGGAGAGACCAGCTTACAGGGTACGGATGTCTCATATCACCTTCTCTTTATGTTCATGCGCAGAATAAATAAAAAAATTTAATTAAACAAGTTTTATGATTTAGTGTGACTCATGGAGTCTTGGGGAGATTTTTGTTTAAGAATAAAAAGCTGAGTACAAAAGTTTGTGGACCCTTGCTTAACAAAAGTGGAATTCATAACGTGAGATAGAATGCAAAAATTATTTTTCTACATATTGCTTAACATGTATTAATTATAAGTGTTTTTTTGTCTGATATAAATCTGGACATTAGCTCTTCTTGCATGTGTGGACATTTATAGGTAGTTTACTGACAGTTTTCGTGACCCTCATCCTGACTCATTAAATAGACATGTAATTCTGTGCAGTCGATAATCTTTAAAATATAATCACCTTAAAACTAATAGGGATGTCAACTTTTGCATTAGTCTGTAAGTTGAAGGATATTTTCATGTGCTCATGCTTTTGTTGTGGAGTAAATGTGTGTGTTTAATGTGCAGGTCCACGCTCTGTGTTTGAGCTCCTGGACAGTAAAGACAGAGAGAGGTTGATTGAGATCCGTAAGTCTACAGAAGAGAAGAGGTCCACTTTAAAGGAGCGTTTCCAGTCCAGTACCACTCCGCCTGATTTTCTCACCCAGCTCCAGGTCCCTAAAGCCCAAGCAGATGTACAGCTCCAGCCCCGGGCTTCAGACACGGCTCAGCAAGCTCTCAGCGTCTGGTCGAGTCCCACAGCTCAAACCAGCCAGACTTTTAGGCCGTTTGAGAACAACCCATCCAAGCAGGCACGATACGATCGCTTCATCAGCCAACTGAAGCAGGGGAATAAAGGTGAGGGACGATCAATACTGTAGCAGTGATGATACTAGAGATTACTTTTAACATGACCATTTTATAGCCTGCATGTTTATGTATAGGTCAAGCTGAATAAGATTTTTTAGTTTAGATCAAAAAAATAAAATACTGTACAAACTTGCTTACTTTCAATATTTAAATGTAAATTAAGAAAAAAAAGTTTTTTTTATTTTATTTTTGTGTGTTTAAAAAATTACTGCAAGTTGTTTCTACACCTGGCTGGATTCTGTTTAAGCTAAACTTTTATACTCTATGTTTTTATCTTTTTGTCATGTAGATTCTTTTGAGTTAAGTCTGGACCCGACGATGACTGAGTGGGAGCGAGGCCGAGAGCGAGACGAGTTCATGCGTGCTGCTGTTCTCTACAAACCGAGTAACTCCTCGCTGTCCTCCCGCTTCACCCGCGCCAAAGAAGAGGACGACACCGACAGCGTGGAAGTGACACGAGATCAGGAGGTCAGCATACTTACGTAGCGTAATCCGTCTTCATGGACCCATGTTTACGATATTGATTTGTGAAGTACATAAAAAAAATAATAATAAAAGGCTGGGGTTCAATTGGTGTTTGTGCATATGGACCGTGTGTGTGTGTGTGTGTGTGTGTGTGTGTGTGTGTGTGTGTGTGTGTGTGTGTGTGTGTGTGTGTGTGTGTGTGTGACAGCAGGGTGACGTGAATGACAAGCAGGCAGCAGTGAAGATGAAGATGTTTGGGAAACTCACTAGAGACACGATGGAATGGCATCCTGATAAACTACTGTGCAAGAGATTTAATGTTCCAGACCCTTACCCAGGGTAACACACACACACACAAACACATTTGTTTTACTTTTCTTTTAAGGACCTTCCACAGACATCATTATTAATGCAGTGAATAGAAACTATGCTACATAATTAGTACTAAACCTAGTATTAATTTTAACTCCTTGTTACCAAAACAACACATTTTGTCTCTCTTCTTTTTTTTTTTTTCACTTAAAGCTCGAGCATCGTGGGTCTCCCCAAAGTGAAGCGAGACAAGTTCTCTGTTTTCAACTTCCTGTCTATAATGGATGATAGACAGAGCTCTCAAGCCACGCCCACATCCAGCTCAGGGGGCGGTGCTGCTTCCTCCTCTGGCAAACGCTCAAGGTGGGATGTGGCTGAGCAGGGGTCAAAGGTTAAAGAGACACAGGGTGTAAAAAAAGCTGAGCAACAGCAAGATCACATGATCACTGCGACGACATCTACAGCGTCCTCAGACTCCAGAGTCAGAGCTGCTGAGGTATATTATTTATATATTTCTTTATAATCTGCACTGATTACTTCCATGGCCATTTCAGGTTGTTATTTGCAGAAATATTGTATAATTGTATAAGTATAATATAATATTATTTTATAATTATATTATTCTAATATTTACAATGTAAGAAATAATGGCCTCATATAATGCAGAAGTATTACTGCATTTATAAGTATTGACCTTCAAAAGAATTAGCAAAAATGACACACAGCAGTTTTAAAAACAAAACTTTTTACAGAACAAAATTTACAGTACTTTAAAAACATACTAATTGTGTAAAAATAAATAAAAGCTACACAATTCTTAAGCTCAACCTATCACTGACTCATATTCATTTTATAGATTAGCATCTGCTCATTTCCCTAAAGGATGACAGTAATTTTGGAGCTGCCTGTGTACGTCTGTTTAATAATTCCTAATTACAATTTGCGAATTGCAGCCTAAAGTGTCTGAGGCTGATGCTGAGAAGAAACCGAAGAAGGCTGAGGATGAGGAGGAGGTGGAGGAAGAAGAGGTCAGACCTCCAATGGATCTGTTCAAGGCAATCTTCGCCAGCTCATCCGACGAGAAGAGCTCCTCTTCTTCTGAGGCAGAGAGCGATGAAGAGGAGGAAAAGAAGGCGGAACTGCAGTCACCTGTCGTCACACCTGTCGTCACACCTGTCGTCACACCTGTCGTCACACCTGTCGTCACACCTGCCCTACCTGTCGTACCCCAGGCTCTTCCAGCCCCTTCCATATCATGTTTTAGTAGTGTAACTGGTACGAGCTAGCCTTAGATATAATAAGTGGATAAATGTTACTTTATAAATCTAACATATATTTACTGTACAGAAGCAGAATCACGAATCACTGAGAAAGCAGAGCAAAAAGACGCTCCTGCTGCGTCTTCTGTCCAGACTGCAGGTCTTGACTGTGAGGAGTTTGGACCCAGACTGCCACCTCCTGGTTAGTAACTAAATCCTTAATCCAGATTGTTCAAATGCTATTGACTAAAACTGTAGCTCTGACAGAAGTGCAACTAATTATTACAGGTTTATATTAATATGTAGTTATTTCTATAGTAACAGCTGATTCACAGGGTACTGTGCGGTGGACGCTGTAATCATTGTTCAGCTATTGTTCAGGGAAGAAGGCTCCAGTATCGGCACAATTTTTCCTGTATCTTCAGGACAAACGCGTTTATACTTTGACAAGTTTAGAGACAAAAATAGATATACCGGTGAGGGAATAACTGAATATAGATTAATTCCTGCTGTCATAATGGATAATTTTATTAGTTAAATAATAGAATGTAGCTCAGGCAAATGGTGGCTTAGACAATCCGTCATGACTCAGCACTACAGAATACCCATGCCGTCACAGAACCTTTATTAGAAAGCATAGCACATGTGCAGAAGTTATTTAGCTACCTTATAAATTGTATCTCTTTTTTTAATCTAATCCCTTTTTTACCTAATGCTTAATATGAGTATAAGATAAAACCAAATAATACCACAAGATGGCTCTTCTTTTCGATTTGTCATCAGCTACCTCGCGGAACTTGGGCGTTTTCACATTAAGGCCCTGGGATCGTTTTTTGTGAACACTGGACCCCAAAGTCTGCTTCATTTTGATCAGTGAGAACACAATCGTTCCGCACTCAGGAACCGTCCCTGAATCCGCTGGAAGATGAGGTCTAAAGAACCATACGGCATACTCGGGCACAGATCAATTCAGATATGGAAGACAATCGTACTGGAGAACAGAATTAGGTCGCTGTTTAGACGTGCCGTCATCAATGCCGTCTTGTCTGTTTTGAAATCTTTCTGTGTGTGTAGCACGCTCCAATCTCATCCTAAGATCTACATCATAGGATTCCATATCTACATCTAGCCATAGCTGATACAGTACAAGGGCACACCTGATCATCAATCTTGGCATTTTTTCCGAAATATCAGTAATATTAGGCATAGCGCAAAGGTTAACTTTCTCGTTCTCTTGTTCTCTTGCGTTTAACGGTGGCTCGCCAGCCAGGTAGGTGCTTACTACCACCTGCTGTATCGAGAGTGTGAATAAAGAGACCAAAAACAACTTGGGCGCTGCGGTGCACGGTGTGAGTGCTATCTTCTACAGTTCATGTATAACTAATGAATGTGTCAGGAACAATTGGCTTGTACAGTTGATATTTAATATTGTAGATGTGCACTACCTGTTTCATTGTGTCGCCTGCGCAAGAATAATTGGTGACCAGTATATGCGTATCCGTCATCTTGTGTTGGCATCATCATCATCTGTCATTTTGACACTTTTCCTCTGTCCGCAACTCCTTCTAAACCGTTCATAGGATTTTGATCAAACCTTCACAGAGCCTTTATTTGAAGGCTCACACATTCACTAGCTATTTCTAGTGTTCAGTGGGCAGGTGACGCACGTCGTCCTTGAAAGACTCATTCATTTTTCTAATAATGTGACAAATCTTTCAGACTAATTTAGCTTGTTATCTTAAGTTGCACTTCAAGGAACTTTTTCTGTGTGTGTGTGTGTGTGTGTGTGAGTGTCCTTCACCAATATGGCGTGTGAGAGGCATTCAAAATCGACCGCCCAAGCTCTGGCTCCGGTTTTCCCCAAATGCCAGTGAATACCGTTTTGTGAAATTATATTGTGAAATAAATTGAACAGAGTCATGCAGTTCACTCATAAATACAGCCATTGATTATTAGCAGTGACATTAAAATGCATTACTAAGTGATTTGTGTACACACTCACTACCACTGCAATGACAGTATTTCTACCTTTATATCTTTTATTTTCCCATCAGGCCAAATGTTCCCTTCTTCCTCATCACCAGAATGGGAGGAAAAAACAAAGAAACAAAGTAAAGAAAGCCACAAATCCAAGAAAGAACACAAACACAGAAAAGAGAAGAAGGTGAGCTGAGTGCAGTTTCCACAGTAACAGTGAGGTGATTTCTACTTGTCGCATTTCTGTCTCACTTTGTGTCTCTTTTTTTCTTTTAGCATAAGAAGAAGAGTAAGAAGCACAAGCATAAAGGGAAACAGAAGAAGAAGAAAAAAGAGGAGGAGACAGACAGTAGCTCAGATGACTCTAATGACTCTGACGGCAGTGATGTAATGAGGACAGGCTTAGTGTCCAACGATGAGCTGCTACAGAGGTCCAGGGTCCTTCATGTAGTCAGTATGCTGTCCATGATTTTATGTATTTTTATCAGAATTAAAACTGTCTTTGTTTTCTGCTCTCAGGTTGAGAAACCTCCGAGGAAAGAAGTGATGGTGTGACGACTCTGAGACGGATGAACTGTCCTCCATGAGGATTCAGTTTTAACACAAACGAGAGCGAAACTTTTTGTGTGAATCCATGTTTTGCAAAATGAAGAACATGCTTTCCAGCCTTTACCTGATTTAAAAATAAAGTTACTGCGATCCCTGATTGAAGTGTGAAAGCTACTTGAGCATGCAAATTTAAAATAATTTCTCATACAATTTATAAGACCGTTACAGAACATATAATCCTCTCACAATTAAAATAAATATATTATATTGTATCACTTAAAAGTCAAACTGGGACTTGTGATGAAATGTCTGGTGAATGAAGGCATAAAATCGATTGACATTTACAGAAGACTTCAAGCACAGTACGGCGATGAGACTATTTTCCGCACTAAAATATATAAATAGTGCAAACATTTTAAAGTTGGCTGTACGTCCATGAATGACCCATGATCCCAGCCGAGGTGGAACGGAGCCCACTGCAGTCTGCCCGTGAACATTCAGATCCTTGAAAATCTACGGATAACTTGCAGAAGAGACGCATCTTTCTGTTTCAGACATGAATCAGACAGGCAGTCCGATCATGGCTCTGGCGTACTGAGAAAACTTTCTACCTTGATGGTTTCCAAGCACTAGTGACACGGTGGTATAAGTGCATTAGTGTAGCCGGGGATTATACAGAGAAATAAAGGGAGTTTTTACTCTCAGAATTGTGTTCTGTTATCAGAAGTCCCAGTTTGACTTGAACAACCCTTTTTATTTCATTATAGCTTGCCCTATACAGTACAACATAGTACAGCAATGAAAATCACTGCACATACATTTCAATATATTTTCCACGGATGTTTTATCAGTTTACGCTTTGCCATCTCAAACACATCACAAGCTATGTTTGGGATTCTTGTTTTTTTAATTTAGGAGCAAGAACAAAAGAGGTTGGTGAGTAAACAAATAGTTATAGCTACTATAACTTAGGTGAAAACATGCTTGTTTCATGGACATTTTACAACATTAAATGTATGAGTATGAACGAGACAAATAACACAGTGCTAGTGTGGTAGCAATAAATCTGCTCAATCACACCACCCCATCACTGATTATTTTCCTAAAACAGCATGATAGTCTTCACTCACAGATTATATTGTAGAAATAGGGCTGGCAGTAGTATCCAAACAATTAATATATAATTATAATTATATATTTTTTTATGACGATATTATGCTGATCACATATATGACAGCTCTAAAGTGAATGATTTTTTAAATTTATTTACTAGTGTTAGTACCCGATGTTGAAGGCTTTTTAGAAATAGTTGAAAGGTTACAAATAATCTGATCAGGTCTAATGTAGTCAGTGATATTATTATTTCAGGTTGAAGCCCACGTACATGTCTGCCTGTCTTTCTGTAAGTGGGCTTCATAGCATTTAGAACTCTCTGCATAACTTATTAATACAAAGAAATAAAATGTTGTAAAGGCTGAGTATCTTTCGCCTTGTTTATACGAAGTTGTACTTCTTTCCTTGTCAGCCAAATCCACTCCCTGTTTAAAGTAGATTATTACATCCGGCACATAACTGTTCATAACATCGCTTTTATTCAACGTTTTGATTTTAGCACATAACAGTGCACTCTCAGTTCGGGTATTTCGCACGCCCTCACCTCGGATTGCTTCCGCATGCTCTGTATATTTACAGTAAACTATTGTGTTGTTTGGCTCTGTTGAGTATAGCCACGCCCACCTCGAAGGAAAATGTGCTGGCTGCTGTGAAGTAATCTGGCACATAGCTGCTCATGACGTCCCTTCTACTCAACATTTTTATTTTATTTATTGCACAGATTTAACTTCAGGCAAATACCAAAGGACTGGCAAAATTTCAATAAATTCTGTCCAGCCTGTGACAAAATCTGGCTGGACAGACATACAGACAGAATTTTTTCTGAGACTGGTTTCGGGTTATCCAACATATAAAACGTAAAAAGATATCATTGAAAGAGTGAGTTCTGACAATGCCCAGACAAAACCTTTATTTTATTTATATAGATAGATAAATATAAGGTGGCACGTTGGCTTAGTGGTTAGCACTGTCGCCTTGCACCTCCAGGCTCTGGGTGCTATACTCGCCTCGGGTCTGTGTGCATGGAATTTGCATGTTCTCCCCATGCTTGGTGGGTTTCCTATGGGTTCTCTTGTTTCCTCCCACCAAAAGACATGCAGATTAGGCTTATTGGCATTCCCAAATTGCCCGTAGCATGCGTGCATGTATCTGTGCGCCCTGTGATGGATTGGCAATAAATATAGAGATAAATATAATTATAAGACTAATTGAATGTGAGTTGTGTTTAGAACGATTAAAGGTAATGCAGATTATTAAAATTAAATATAATACAAGGTGTGCATAAAGTGTTCCCTAATTTAAAAAAAATAAAAAATTATAAAATGTCACAAAAAATATTTTAAAAATGGATTATTATTCTATATAGTATAGTTTTTTGGTTATACATATTCGAGCAGAGTTTTTGTTCACCCATATAAACTGTATATGGTCCATAAAGTAGATTTAGGCACAGTCTTATTGTGCAGCAGATTGAGACCCCTTGATTTCGTAACCTATGTAGTGCACTTGTGTACTGATCAGGGATCTGTTGAAAACCGAGCCTCGAGCGAAAGCTCCCGAGAGTTGCCGGAAACTTCCGAACGCACTGTTGCCATGGAAACTAAAGGCGTCGTATCCAAGCCTGTAAGTTAGCAGAACGATGTCGGAGTGACTGCGGGATGATTTCTCTCTCGGTTTAGAGGCGTTTACACGAGCTGCCATGTCTCAGGCCCTGCTGGACCCACTGACCCTGGATCAGGTGATTAATGAGGAGGAGAAGAAGGACGCAGACACTAACTCACTGTGGGAACACGAGGCGCTCGCGCAGGTGTGTGTGTGTGTGTGTGTGTAATAATAAACTATTATTTAATTAATAACGAAAGCATTTCCAAAAGTACTTTAATAGACTCAAAAGTTTCTCTAAACTCCACATAACTGATACCATGTAGCTGACATGATGGAACAACAGTGCCTTTAAATCAAGAAAATTATTTAGTCTAATACCTTCTTTTAAAAAATATATAATTTTATTGAAGCAGGAATCTCACACACTTTTACAAACATTCAGACACATAGCAGGAAGAACGGACACCAAAAACAGCACTGTGGATCAGTTATCCATAAAGTGTGTAATGTAAAGAAACATGATAGTCATCAGTTCATTCTTTTTGATTAATAAAATGTATATACAGTTGTGTTCAAAATTATTCAACCCCCACTGAAATTGAGTGTTTTGGCCAGTTTGACATTGATTTTGATC
>JAQMYJ010000023.1:2549496-2571588 GCA_030014305.1 Clarias laeviceps | reverse complement strand
CCAGTATTGTTGTAGAATGTAGAAAATAAATCACTAAACAAAAACAAGTGACCCCAAACTTTTGAACGGTAGTGTATTTTTGCCTCATTATTTAAAATATGGTCTTTGAGCTAGTGTTTGGGTATTCCTGGGTAATCATCGCTTGTAGGTAGATTTACTGTTTATGAAATTCAAGCTTCTTAAAAAAATAAATAAAAATGTAACTAATCACAAAACAGCATTTCAAACGGGTCAATTTATTATCCTGCACCACGCAAAGAAAACATTAAAATGACTGGAATCGGGTTAAGAAGTGTCCAATACATTATTAAAACCTGGTAGGATCGTGCTGAACCATCAACTTCACAAAAGAAATGTGGTCGGGAAAACAATCATTACTGCCGGTGGGATCACTGAAACAATGGGGACTAGAAATCTGACCTCTGTTTAAAACTGTAAGTAAGAGCATTTCCAAAAAACCCCAGCTCTGTTCATAAGAAAACCACTTCTTAATGAGAATTATCGAGATTCAGTTTGCTGGGGAGCATAAATATTGGACTTTGGAGCGATGGAATAAAACATGAACTGATGACCTGTGGAGGTTTTCTTCCTCTTCCCTGATGGCACAGCCATATTCCAGGAGTGTGAAACAGTAGTCCTGGGAACACGAGGACCTTATGAAGTGGACACCACATTGTTTGCTGTAATTAAGGTTAAAGAGTATCGGGCAGAATTTTAGTGTGTGTGGCTTTGTTTTTGTCCAGGTGTTGTACATTAATATTTCATTTTATATAATTCTACTGTAAAAGTGGCCCTGTTTTGTTCCTAATTGAAATATTCTTTAAAAATGATGATGATAAATATTTTCAGATAATGATATCAGTTCCTTCATGAGAAAGGACGTGGTGAAGACCACAGAAATGGTGTATTGTAACAACTGTGCTGCCATCGGAGTTTTCTGTACGCAGTCCGTGTCGAATGATTTTTATTACCACTGAACTCTGCAGTAAAGATTCTCTTCTTCCTGACTAATTTGCATGTGAGACAAGGAGGCCGAGACTGTCTCTATGGAAACAAAAAATGTATCGCCAATTGATTGACAGGTCTGCTCAGTGGTAACGCCTTTATTTTTTACAGACTGACTCTCAGACACAAAAACGCAGTTTGATGACTCATTACTTATAAGCGTGTGTGTCAGAAGTGTGACGGGTCGGCGCTCAGAGCTTAGCGTTAGTACAGAGTGAGTATATGAAAGGGTTCAGCTGAGTGTAGTAGTGGTCATCTCAGTGTCCAACAGTTCTCAGTGAGAACAGTGAGAAGATCTCTCTTGGCATAATTAGCGCTACAGTTCTTCATGTCGACTTCTAGTTCTCACCCAGACGCTTTCACTTGCCCAGACGTGTTTGATGTGTTTTTTTGTCCCATGGCGCAGTGCTAATAAGGTCTCATGTGCTAGAGCGGTGCTTGTTAGTGTCCTCCAGCCATGCTGTTTTTAGAGCACCCTGAGTTTCACACTGTTACTACATCCTGAATAAATCCCGTGCAGTTTGGAGGACTGTGTGAAACAATCAGACGCTGAATATATTCTATTCATCTTTATTTATTTGCTTTCTCTCAACACACTTTGTTTCCTCTCTCTGTCTCAGGCATCCGTCCTTCACAATCTCCGCTCGGCCATGCGGAGGCAGATGAGGCGTCATTCTTCTCGCCGAATGGCGTCGCGTCGCAGACTGGGGCGCCTTTGGAGTCGTCTGTTCCAGCGTGGGAGTCGGCTGCGTGGTCATATCCTTCTCCTTACCCCGCCTGGGCGTGCACACACTCCCTCACAGGCGCATCCTCTGCCGCCTGGTCACTCTCGGACTGGGAGTAGCAGCCACTGTGCCGTAGAAGGGCAGAACGGCGAGTGGGTGAACCTGCAGGCTCACGCAGAGGCCCTATGCTTAGCCGAAAGCGGGTCGCCGACATCATCGGCCACATCACCAGCCCTTCCACGCTCCACCTCAGACACGCTGGAGGATGAAGACGACGAGAATGATGACGAGGATCGTAACCGAGCATCAGATCTCAGGCAAAGAGATGAGCGCAGATCATGTGGAGCTCCACGTCGACCCTCACGTCTATCGTTTCAGTCACGTGTGTCCAGGAGGGTCGTCCAGGGACTCGCAGCAGAACTGGGAGCTACGCCAGTGACGCGAAGCTCCGTACTGGGAGGGGTCTCTCCTCTGTCCACTCCTGAGTCTGTGACATCATCCAGCAGCCAGAATGAGGAAGAGATGAATTCCCCGACAGACACCGATCTCTGCTCAAACACTCGCACTGATCCACACGCTCACCTTAACGCACACTCTGCAGGTAGAGATAGAAGTGCAAAGAAAAACAAGATGCAAAGTGGACACACAAGCAGTGATGAAGATGAGGACGTCCTCTTCATGCGCTAAACGGCTTTCTTCATCCTCTTTTAAACTTTTTACAACATTAACAGAACTTCAGCTCACAGAGAGTGTGGGAAAGTTTAACAATGGCCATACAACACAGACTACTTCTAATCATGACATCATGTTTATTACATGCAGAACACTGTAGACTGATTATATTTTCAAACAGAAATTACTTCTCAAGGTGCAGACATAAGAATTCAGCAGAATGTGGGAGGGGCCAGAGTTCATTTTTTGGGGAAACATGGGCGTGGTCAGAGTTTCTGCAGGAGTATGTTAAGTGTTTTCAGGAAGGTGGGTGAGGACAAAGTTTCTGTATAATTATGTGGGCGTGTACAAAGTGTTTCTGCAGGAACATGGAGGGCGTGGTTACATCATGTGAAGGCAGGAGGGTGGGCTTCAGAGTTCCTGCAGGAGTTTGTGGATGCAGTTACAGGAATACTTGGGGTGTAATCAGTGCTTCTCTAGGTACAAGTGGGCGTGGACATTGTTTCTCCATGAACATGTGAGTCTGGTCACTCTCTGCAGGGACAGGTGGGCGTGGTCATTGTTTCTGTACAATGGGTGTGGTCCTAAATTGTGCTGTGAGATGGTGGTGTGGTCATTGTTTCTGTAAGAACTTGGTGCCTGGTTATTGTACAAGCATAAGGAGGTGCACAAGGCTTTTACGGTGCTCCTGGCCTGTGTGGGCTGTTTTCCTCAGGTGCTTGTGGGTGTGGTCACAGTTTTCACAGAGACCTGTGGGTGTGTTAATTGATTCTCCAGGGATATCTGTATATGGTTTTGGCTTCTTTAAAAGCACATGAGATTGTAGACATCTGCGTATGGTTGCATGAGGCCGGGATCAGAGTTTCTAGAGAAGTGTATGGGAGTGGTCATAGTTCCAGGTGGGCGTGGTTACCTTTTGTTGCTCTGGATTGAAAACCACTGTCCTGTGTACATCTCTGTCTCTGGAACTCAAACCTGAAAGTGGGATGAACATGACCTGTTCATGACATGTCTTTATTAACTGTAAGTCTACAAGTTTACGGATTGAAATCCAAAATATAATTTAAAGGTGGATTATAGTTGGTGAATTAAAGGTGGTATTAACCGTGCATATCAGAAGTGATGTTTCAGGACTGACGTTTTGTAAGCCAAATGGTTAACCGTGGTTACTCGTGGCCAAACTTGTGGTGTATAAGGCTCTCCCTAGGGGAGCAGAGATCTCAGGGAGGTGTGTGCTGGTTTCTGGAAGAATGTATCATTATGTTTATATCCATATTAGTTTCTGATCAGCACATGGGGGTGAGATGGTGAGAAATGGGTAAATATAGTACACTGGAGAGAAAGGGAATTCAGTGTGAAAATACAGACATAAGCACACACACACACACACACACACACACACACACACACACACACACTCACACACTCACACTCGCATTACATTGTTGTGTTTGTTTTATGATTTGTCCTGAAGCTGCTTGAATGAAATGAAAAGGTGTAACTATATTGTAATGGTACAGACATACATACGAAAGGGTGACGAATTAAAGGAAAAAGCGCTGGCTTTGTAATGATCAGTGCTAAGAGTATATTTATTTCATCACAGTGTCTTCTCTGAGAATGAAGCTTCACTGCAAATGAATACAAAGTTCTAGTTTTCCGTTGCTTGTCCTCTTTAAATGGCTCCACCCCTATCTAAAGGCTCATTGAACTGTTTTATGAGGATTTAAATGATAGGATATCACATGCCCTGGTCTTCACATGAACCACATCACAAACCAGAGGAACATTTTTGAATGATGTACTTGTCATCATCATCATCATCATCATGAACATCTCACCAAGGGAAGAGATAAGTCTTTAGGAAGAACACGCTTTCTTACTTCAGTACAGTTCCAGTGACTTGTAGAATTGATACAGAGGAGCACTGAAGCTGTTCTGTTGGTTTTTCCTTTAATTTGTCACCCTTCTGTATATTATATACCTCTGGAATTAAATTTTATTCTACCAGAAGTGAACTGTGAAAAAAGCATCTTCATTTCTGTTTCCTGTTTGGTATTTTAAACACAGCTTAGTGACGTCTATACGTTATTCAGACTTCATTAAAGTGTTGGACTGGTTGTGGGGTCCAGAGGGCCTCGAATGCCAGAGGGTCACTTTTTGTTTTTTAAATTCCAAGTTTTGTCAGATTACGCATTGTGGTAATAATTTAAAATGGTAAAAACCATCTAATTTTAAATCTTGGTCATAAGTGCCAATACAGAGAGAGAGAGAGCGAGAGAGAAAGAATGCTCAGAAACAATACTGAATGTGTCGCGAAGTGCCACTGGAGAATTAGTGTGTTTTCAGAAACTACTGCTGCTCAGTTGCATAAGACAAAGCATATACTTTTGTGGTGCATATTGCATATTCGGGGGGGGGGGGGGCGTTCAAATCAAACCAGGACTTATTAATTCCCTTTATTTCTCTATATAATCCCTTGCTACACTAATGCACTTATCCCAGCTTTTCACTAGTGCTTTGATGCCATCAAGGTAGAAAGTTGTCTCAGTAAGCTGACTGCCTGCTTCACATCTGAAGTGCCGGCCTCCCAGGAACTCCTTTATGGACTTGGAGTGAGGTCAGGATTGTAAGTAGGATGTGGCAATAACTCCCAGCCGAGTTCCTGTAATGTGCAAGTGGTGTTGGTGAATGATTGTGTGTGTACCGTTGTGGTTTCATCATTCGCAGATGTACAGCCTTCTTTAAGACACTTGCACCATTTAAATGTTTTACTAAGAGTCTCATCACCGTACTGTGCTTCTGTCTTCTGTAAACATCAATCACTTTTACACCAGAACTTTTATCACAGGTCCCGGTTTGACATGAACGCCCCTAATACTGTATGTAGATTGTACTCAAATAAGTAATTAAAATTTCTGTAAAAGCTGGTGTTTTTCTTTCAGACCTCAAGTCTTCTGTTTGTCACTTCTTTATTATGATTCATCTGACATGATCGATCATCATTCATAAAAAGCCCCTGGGTAATAATTTTATTAATGCTGTCATATGAAAAAAAAAAAATACATTCGACACTGTCTGAAATCATCAGATGCCCTGTATATGGAGGTAACTCCAAAATTATTGCCACCTTGTCCTCAATTTTGTACAATATCAATATGACTCAAAATTATGAATTTTCTGATTTAAATGTTTTTTTTTTTTTTAATGTTTTCTTTTTCAAATTCTCTCATAGTTCTGAAAAATTAAGAAGCAATTCACAACAACGAGCAAATGGATTTGTGGGTGCCATTAATGTTTGAATATTTCATGAACTATTTCAAAAATAGAAAAGAAAAAGTGGGTGGGGTTGTGAGATTTTATTTAAAAAATTTTTTAACTAATCAGTTTATTGATTTGTACACTTTCCTGTTTGTTTATTTTTTTCCTGGTTGAGGTTGTATGTTGTATCACAGATGCACTTGATGGTAAAGTTATCCTATAAACTCAGCTCTGGAAGTATTGGAGCCAAAAAAGTGAATATAAAAGTTGTTCAATATTCCAATTGATGATTTTTGTAGCAAATGTTTTTAGAAAGGTTTTGTTATGCTACTGATATATTTTTTTTACTTTTAATTAAGTGCCAATAGTTATTTAGAATTGACTGAGGGTGATTGTGACGCACATTGTCCAAGTGAATTCTACAATATATAAAAATGAGAGCTTTGTAACTCGAAAAGCCTCTAATCTTGATTCTATATCTTTGAAATTCATAAAAACATCTTAAAATATAAAGCAATGTATTTTTTTCTCTTGTATAAATGTCAGCTTTTCTTTTTTCGTTACATTTCTGCAAATTCTCCAGGTTAATAAACAACTAAAATAGTTTGTTACAGATCTGTCAGTCAGCAAGAGGGAAAGAAATTAATTACTTTTTTATTATCATTGGAAGCTTCTGACTGTTTTTGTCCCAGCAGGTTTGTTTCAGCAGATGCTAGAAACAAAGCTGTCATCTGGCACCAAGTCTAAAAAATAACGAAGACCTGATCTGCCAAGCAATCAGTCAGTAAAACAATAGAGAGTTTAGAAAATGATCCTGTCAGTTTATAGGAGAAAGAAAGTTAAATTTTGTGGTTAAATAGATAATATTTGTTGGACTTTTCATTTATTTGATGAAACATGATTCAATTCAATTCAATTTAATTATATAGCGCTTTTAACAATGGACATTGTCTCAAAGCAGCTTCACAAAAATGAAAGAAAATTTTTTAGAAAAGAAAATAAAGAAAATTCCATTGATGAAACTTAACGCTGATCATGTTTCCAGTTAGTGTTTAAAGGGATAGTTTGAGTTTTTTCAAATCTATTTTAAATGAAAGTTGATGTGTATATAAGTGGATTACTACAGGTTTTAGTCATTATAAATCTTCCTGCTCTATACACTTACTGTGATTGAAGTTTGTCATCCAGAGCGAGAGCACAATGGGGCCAACACTTAAAAATCAGCTTGGTATCTTTTAAAGTTATAGTCCATTTAATACAAATTTAACTTTCTTTTTTTCTTTCTTCAGAAATAGCCACATTGGAAAGAAAAGAGTAAAATTTGTACTAAATACCCCAAAACTTTGAAATGTAACATCTCAGATTTAGCACAGTGAGATGCAGAAGCTTCATACGAGTCTCAGCTGAATTTTGAAATGCATTTTTTGCATCTGATTACGTACATTGAACTCGGTTCTGGGCAACAAACTTACTAACACTATAACTACGAAGACCTACGGTAATGTACTTACAGGCACCTCAATTTTCATTAAAGACAGACTTTAAAAAAAAATCCAAATTATTCATTTAAAGCCTGGATCTTTATGTTCCAGAAAAATTCAACGTCTACAGCTGAGATGTTAAAGATAAGAAAAAAGTGCTCATCTCTGTTTGTTTTCCACTAGAGGGAAATTCACATATAATTGCTCAGTAGTAAGCTAAACTTGCAGCGCTATAAACCAGAATCCCTGACTCCTTCTTTAAGTCTGTTTCAGTGTCAGGTTGTAATTCCATCTTGTTGGTGGATTGACTTCTCTAAATTGCCCCAGGTGTAAATGTGTGTGTGAATGGTGTCCTGTGTCACATCCATGATGTATTCCTGATTAACCTCAACTTTTAAAGTGAGAGATTTGTTTCCCTTTTTGGGTGGACATTTTAAAAGACAAACGTCCCAGAACACCAGAGTGTTTGTGTGAGGTTTGGGTGGTAAGGGATCTGGTGGCGTTGCCTTTAGAGAATGTTGACAGTCTTTAAACCAACTGCTACACCACCACAGGACAGGTGCGCATACTGTTTATTTTTACGTCCCTACTGCTCTCTTTTTTTTGGGTTGTCATTTTTTAAGTCAAAGGTCTTGGAGCTGTGGTAAGTTTGTGTGGGAGTTGATGGTGTAGTGGTAAATGCTTCGCCTCTGATGGTAAATGCTTCGCCTCTGATGGTGAAGGTTGTGGGTTCAAATCCAGCCTGTGCCTGGGATGTGATGTGTCTGAGAGAAAAGTGGAGGTGGGGTTGAGGGAAATGCTGCTGGAGGACAGTAACGAAATTGAGGGTGATAGGTTTTTAACAGTGCTCCCTATATTATGCAAAAACTATGTCGAACCTTTCTCTTGATGCTGCATAACCCCTTATTTTCCGCAGTTGGGACACTGGGGGGGGGCAGCTGCCCGGAATTACCCCCCTCAGGTTATGCCCTGCAGCCTTCCAGCACCTTCCATGTCCTGCCATTCATTCCTGAACCGTCTACACACTAATCCTGGAGTCCTGGCTGGGGTTTGAACCAGCAACCTCTTAACCCCGAGGCAAGTGCTCAACCGCATGAGCTACAGGAACTCTCAGTTACAGCCTTTTCTATTCTTTTTTTATAGAATTTTTAACTTTGAGTTTTAAATCTAAACTAAGGCTAAAGCTAACTAAACCATCAATGGGGTTTGAACCAACAACCTCATACACCACAGGAGGTTGCTCAGTCACATGAGCTACATGACCTGATGTTCGTACGTGCCTTTCTAAAACCTTCAACATTGTGTTCTTATCCTGCCATAAAGAAAAAAGAGCTCACACTGGGATTTGAACCAGCAACCAGAAGGAATACTCACCCATATGAGCTACAGGATCTCACACTGAAATGCTGTTTTATAGAACCTTTGTGGCTTTAACTCTGACCTAAGGAATAAGCTAAAGGAGTCATCTTTATCCTTGTTTTCTTACCTCTGGCATAAAGAAAAAGCAAAACCTCTCAGCCCAGAGCCAAACACTCATCCACATGAGCTATAGGTTCTTATAACTACCTGCTGTTTTAAGTTATTGAACCTTTAACTTTGTGTTCTTAACTGTGATCTAAAGATAATGCTAAAGAAGCCCAGACAGGGGGTTAATTCAGCAACCTATCTTTCAAGAGACAAACTCTCAATTATAGAAGTTACTGGGCCACATACTTTTGCCCCTTTACCTTTGGTATCCTGATCTCTTGATAAAGCAGGACTGTCTGAGGTGTGAACCAGCCAGTTCAACAGCTAAAGGCGATGCTCGTCCACATGAGTTACAGGATCACAGCCTCATACTTTATTTATTTATAGAGGAGTTTTTCACTTCATATTCTCAACCCTGATTTAATACAAGTGATGAAGCAAAATGCTGTGCTAGTAGGGGTTTGAACCAGAGACCCTCCGAGTTAGAGGCAAGGCTCATCCCCATGAGCTACAGGGATGCTGGTCAGTTTTAGCGAATCTTTGCATTTTTGTTCTCAAAAAATAAAGCATCCTATTTTATAGGGTTTTTCACTTAATTTTTTTTTCAATCCTGAACTAAAATCTAAAGCAAACACAGAGCTTTGAACCAGCTACCTCAAGCACCAGAGAACACAATGCCAACCACTACACGACCACAGGGTAAGAGTTGGGCTTACAACCTGAACCCTGAGGGATCCACATCTCTAACCACTGCACCAGTGAGGAACACAGGAGAGGAGCTCAGATAATGCACACTTGGCTTGATAAGTAGCGTTGGAGACTGACTAAGGATACAGGAGACAGGATACAACCTGGACAGGGTGCCAATACATCGAAGGGCACAATTTGCACACACACACACACACACACACTACAGGTGATTTGCGAACACCAGTTAGCCTAATCTGCATGTCTTTGGACTGTGTAAGGAAACCAGAGAACCCGGAGTAAACCAACCAAGCACAGGGAGAACATAGAAACACCTGCCGCCTAGTGTACTATACTAGAACATACTATAGTATGGTGTGCTATAGAGTATATATCCTATATCTATACTATATCCTACTATACTGTACCGTACTAGTACCATTTCATTCTATTCTGTCTGTACTCTAATATACTGTTCCATCATCCATCCATCCTTTTAGAAACCTCTGTAATCCATCTATGGACTGTGGAGGCTAATTGTGATCATTGTATTTACCCCCATTTGTACAACCGTAGTACGACCTCCAGTCAACATTCACATGCAATTTTTTGGGGGAACACCAGTTAGCCTAACCTGCATGTCTTTAGACTAAGGAAACCAGAGAACCCGGAGTAAACCAACCAAGCACGGGGAGAACATAGAAACTCCATGCGCACAGGCCCAATGCAGGAATCGAACCCAGGACCTGGAGGTGCAAGATGACCGCTGACCACACTAAGTCACCGTGCTGCCATACTGTACTGTATTATAGTACACTGTACTATACAAGACACTATTATACTGCACTGTACTACACTTATCTGTACTGTACTATTTTGTGATATACTGTACTACACTATACTAGTTACTATATACTATATATACACAATGGTTTGAGTCTGGAGCCCTAAAGGTTTTTCCCCACTGGCGGGGACTAAATTTTTACCTTTAGGAAGCTAAGAAATGTAAAAAAAACTATTCACTCAGTGATGGTCATTTTGTCCACATTGCTCATATAGTAATCCATAATTGGTCTCGTAACTGATTTACACATCTGACTACACTGATACAATCATCTTTGAAGACAGAAAATTACTGAAAATTGTATTAACCTTCTTACAAAAAAAAAAAAAAACTAATATCCAGCAGACTGACTGAAGTTGGCTGTTGACTATTAAACAGCTTCCAATAAACATAAATAAACCTTACCCACTAAATGTGATAAGAATAAATAGCCAGCAGAGGGCAGCAGAGGATAGGGCTGAAATGGTTTTAATAAATAATAAATCAATAAATAAATAATAAATAACTAAACTTTTTAAATAGTATTTTTAAAAAATAAATAAATGAAAACAAATAATAATAATAATGATCTAAAACAAAGTGTGTTTGTATCTGTAGCTGTAAAGGACGAAATGTTAAAAAAAATCTTTTCAGAGAGACAGAACTGATTCATAATTTACAAATTAAAACTTATAGTGATAGTGATACAATTAGCACTTCTTTAGATTTAAAAGTGAATGTGATTTAAATCAGATTGCAAAGTTGTGTTTAGATTTCAAAAAGGACGCGTTTGTTTGTAAGGACGTGATTGTTAGTCGCAACAGCTTTTCTGCTCTTAACTGAAATGCTTGCGCTGTCCTGGTCAACTCAGAAAAGGTTGAAGGAATGAAATTTTGACAAAATTATCATATTTTCTTTGCAGGAAAAGTTTCCCAAAAACAACAACATGCTTCCCAGCATGAATGTGCATGTTTATAGTCCACAATAACACAACCACACAACTGCTACACTTTTGAATTAAATTTATTGTGCTATTTTTGTTACACATACCCATTTTTTTTTTTTTTTTTACAATATATTTATAGCACACATTCCCAAAGCGTCACTCAGCTGGCCTGAGGAATTCCGTCGCTCTTTCAGGAATAATATTTACACGGCTGTGTTTGTTTGAACGAAGCACTTGGTGACTGAGGCAGAGAGAGCGGGGACAGGGTCGTGTTTAGGGACAGAAAAAAAATATCTCGCCCTCGACCCCTTGAAATAAAAACAAAACATTATATTATATAACAATAAGAGAAAGGTTTACTTGCTTTGCATTAGGTAGAGGATGAAACTGGTGTGTACAGACAGGAAGAAAAGTGCATTGATGTAAGCAAAGAGCCGATGTAAGACAGGAGGCTCTGGGAGTAGATTAGAGATGCATCAATTACTGTACTGACATCATGCTCATGTAGTCATGCTTGTAAAACATGCTTTGCTCTGGGTTTTTGTGATCTTGTGACATAATGTGACATAATGTTTAATAGAGAGTGTGAGGAAGAGGACCGGAGTGTGCAGAGCAGTTCAGTTCGGTGGGAACTGAGCACTCGGACACGCCCACCTTTTCCCGCTCACTATGTGAGAGAGGGTTTACTTCATATCTGTTTTTTAATGCTCGAGTTGGTCATCCTCACACTCGTGTTAAAGATACTGGTTAACCATAAATCGCAGCACAAAATAGAGATCAACTTAAACAGAGCCAAACGACATGCGATTTCCTCCTTATCGTACTTGGTACTGATGCAGCCCTGGAACAGACAAACTAAAGCATGTCTCAGCGGAATGTCTCTTTTTTTTAGTCCCCATGAAGCATAAATACATTTCTTCATTTCCAGCATAGCAAAACATGATTAAATAATCAGTTATTTATACACACTGCAATCGTTAATGTGTCTTTAAAGTTCTAAGTGCTATAAAAACAGAGAGGCGTTGACAGGCGTGGGAAAAAAAATCTGACTTTCATTGGCATGTTACTGCAGCAAGTTTCTATAGAACTATAATAAAAAATATTAATACACCATTAAACCTCCATTTGCATAGATAGATATATTAGCATGGCTCATTAACTGCGATTTGTATAACAAATGATCATTTCATATCAAAGTGACTTTAAAGGGATAAGTGCTGGAGTTAGAATAAAATAATGTTTACATTCATCAGGTGTCCTTAACACAGTGTTCACTTTGCTTGTTTTTAGTTTCCATTGATAAAATGCCTCAAGTTTAAAAAAAAAAGGTACTTTACACACCCTAAATGTCAAAACAATTCCACAAACTGAATAAACACTGTAAATATTTACCATATGACAGAACTAGAAAGACAACAATGTAAATGTGGTTCTATGCTGTGTTCATGAAAACCGAGTGGTCAAGGCTTTCCTAGAACAAAAAATATCCAAAAAAATCAACAGTTAGCTAGTGATTAAATTTCTCTTTTATTGCTAAAAACTATTTTCGATTCACCTTTAAAACTGCCAGACGCGTTGTGTGGTTTGAAAATTATTATTATTTTTTTTTAATTAGTTTTTCTACATTTTTTAAAATTGCACTTAAAAACAAAACTTCAATCTAATGGATCTTTTATAAATCTGACTCTCCTGTAGAGATTAGAGATCTTAAAATATTACAAACCGTACACATCTTAATCTACAGTATAAACCATGCACATCCAGAATCTCTAAGCTCTCTTTAACATCCCGATAGTTTTATTCTCAGGACCACACAGGGCCAGTTCCTCTAATGAAGAAACAACCTGAGAACAGCTCTATAAAACACTCTCTCCTGGGGAAAAGAAGGACTACAGGGGGACAGGATACAGCCCTCTGAACATAGTACCCCAGATACTGTAGATACCAAGGTTCTGGGAGTACTGATAACTAAATATATAGAGTTCTGAAAACATAAAACACTGGATATATAGGGTCCTGCTAGGCTAGAACACTAGATATACAGTATAGGGTCCTGGGAATAGAATACTAGATACAGAGGGTCCCTGGAATATAGAACTCTTGACATATAGGGTCCTGAAAATAAAAAACACTAGATACATATGGTCCTGCTAATCTAGAACACTAGATATATAGGGTCCTGGAAATATAGAACACTGGTTATAGGGTTCTGGGACTATAGAACACTAGACAGATTGTGTAGGGTCCTGCTAATCCAGAACACTAGATACACAGGGTCCTGGGAATGTAAAATATTAGATAGATAGATAGATAGATAGATAGATACTAACCTAGGGCACTAGATTCTACATACTAAGGGGTCTGGGAACATGGAACACTAGTTACATAGGGATCTGGGAAGATAGAACTCTAGATACATAGGGACATGAGAACATAGAATACTACTATATAAGGTGGGATATAAAACTGTAGATACAGGAGGAACCTGGGAACACAAATGTGTAGAGATATTTTGTTACAGGAATCTGGGAACATAGGCTCTAGAAAAGTAGGCACCAGGTTATGGCTCTGGGAGGACAGACCTCTAGAGACATAAGGTACTGAGAATATAAATCTACAGATAATTAGAATTACGGGAGAATAAAAAGTAGATAAACAGGGTTTCTGGGAAGCCAGTACTTTGGATGCATAATGATTTGAGAGACACAGAACCCTGAGATCATAGAAGTGAAGGAACAAAAGGTTCTGAGAACATTAGAACATTGAAAGATAGGCACCATCGTTAGATGTTTCGAGTAGTTGGAAACTTTTCCTTTCCCACTCAGCCACAAATGCAGCATTAGAACCAGATTTGTGTGTGAACCTTACAGGTCAACATGGATAAAAAAATTATCCAAGAACTGTTATTAATCGTTCTGTAAAAGCACACGTACAACAAGTATTTACATTGCAGACTGCATGATCATCATTTAGGTGGCAGCTGCAGCATTAGAACACGTTTACACCACCATACGGTTCTGCACACTTCCAGCACACACTTTTCAGACCTGGGATCAGTTCAACACCAGCGGTGTAGAGTAAGTACATCTACTTCACACTAGGGGGCGAGAAAGTAGCAGGCAAGGGATATTTTGTACATAAGCATGCCTCGCGGAATGACGATTTTAGCTAGCTGGCTAGCTGGATCAGCAGCATTTGGGACGTTACAAGGAAAAGTAAAGCTTGGAAGGAAGTAGCAAAGATACTTGTATGTAAGATGAGTAACCTTTTGTAAGATGAATGACTGTATAAAGCTAATACAGGTGCTAATCAGACATGAAGCTAGTAGAACAGCAAGCGCTTAAAATAAACCATCACATCTCACACTGATTAGTGTGTTATATAAATAGTGTTTAAATAGTTAGCTTTTGGAAGTGAAGTGTAGCTACTTCCATTTCTCATAAGTAAAAAAACAAAACAAAACAGGCCACGCCCAGAAAGGACAAACTACAAGCGATGCTAATGATTTTTCTTTCTAGTGTGAACGTTAAGTGTGACTTTACCCTGCATCCTAACAAGTAGCTGTATGAACTGATAAAACGAACGCGCCGCACATCAGCAGACTTTAGATTTACATTTGATGAAAAAAATAAATTATTAGTTTTTTTTTTTTTTTTTACAATTTTACACATGATGACTACACATACCATAGTGTTTATTTTCCCCCATAATATTATTAGCTGATTAAATTTGACCACCTTGATTTCCCTTTACTATTCTTCCTGATAGATTCTTTTACTTTTTCGCACTACACCCCCGAGGAGCAAACATCATTATAATAAATATTCATGCATGAAGATGATGAAGTGAGAAAAAGAAATAAACTTGAATCTAAAACAGTTCTTAGCCTCAATATGTGACACTGTTGTTATCAATCCACAGCTAATATACATTCCGCCAATCACGTTCAGACGAGTAGAAATATGATAAATGCATATTTCAAACAATTAAAAAAAATCTAACAAAATAGCTAAAGTTTAAATAAAATTTGACAGGGCTAGTCGACGATAAGGCTATCTGCTAACATGCAGCAAGCAGCTAGCACGCAGAGAATGCACAAAGAAGATGCAAGCAAGCGGTCTAACAATTTTAAATAATATTCAATTCAAAACTTTGGGTTATGAAAAGTTATGAATTTTTAAAAAAGCTGTGGAAAATTTTCAGGTGTTTTTTCACCTTGTTTAAAAAGTACACACCAGTTTTAAGGACACCTGATACAGAACTAAGCGTCATTTTCTAAAAAAAAAATAAGAAAAGCTAAAAATTGGTTGCATACACAAATCCCTGTGGTATGACTTAGGAATTCATGGCTGTAGGTCATATATAAAGGGACTATATATATAAAATATAAAGAAAGAAAACACTCACACACTCTCACACATAGCTAAAACTTATGGGCCGGTAGTCATTATTACACAAAGAGCGAACAAACAAAAGATGGCGCATGTCTCAGGAGAACACAAGCTCTGTATTTTAAATCAGAAACGGCCTCCAGGTAGCAACGAGAGGAGGTCGGTGGAAACCAGTTTCTTTTGTGCGGACAAAAGGGCTCGTTTTACAAATGCCGACATCCGCAGGCAGCGGAAAAGCCGAGAAAAGCCCGGAATAATAAAAAGACAATATGCATCTCCCCTTAACAGGCCTCGCTTTCTTTATACGGTAAAAAAAAAAAAAATCTGAAATTGGAACCTAGAGCACCGTAGAGAAATCCGTCTCATCACCTGCACGAGAATCTCCGAGTTAAAAACTGCTGCTTTTCTGAGTGTGTTCTATCGTTGTTGTTTTTTTGACCCCGTAATATTTAAAAAAAAGAATAGGGGACAAAATTTCACTGGAAGGTTTGATGATTTAGAGCTCAGACTTCTCAGATTTCTCTGTGAGAGGCTCCGTTTCGGAGGGATCGTCCTGAGGGAACACGACATAACACAGCTTCTGCCCCAGATACGTCATACACTCTGGAGGAAAAACACACACACACACACACATATAAAGAAGCAGGAAGACAAAAGGTTACTCTTGTACTTCATTCATTAACCTGGATACAAAATCATGTGCTCGTACAGGAGCATTAACACAGGAAACAGCTTCCATAAAAATCCAGGAGCGCTTGCTTTGTACGCTTCCTCTCGATGTGTGTGTAAATCACTCACCCACTGTGCTGTAGATCCAGCGCGGCTTTTTTGACCACTGCACTCCAATGAAGTAGATAGGGACCCCGGTGAGCATGATGACCAGCCCCATGCCGCACACCACAGGCTCCGAGTACAGGCTGAAGCCCAGCAGCACGGCCCAGAACACCAGGTAACTGATGGGAACCAGCAAATTCACCTGCATGCACAGACACAAGAAATTAGTCAGCAGTGCAGGAAGAGCCATGCAGGGAAGATGCAACAATAATAATTAACAGAACTGTTTTTTTCTAAACTATTATTCTAGCTTTCTGACAGCTGATTACATCAATCCACCCCATACATCTAAACCTTTACACCAGGGTTGTCATGGTAACTTTGATTCTCACTGATCATGTCAGTTTTCTAATTTTTCCTCCCAGTCTTGTTCCGGTCTCTCACACATTTCTAAATCTCTCTTAAAATATCAAACACCATTCTGATAATTATGATCATTTTTAATCGTGGATTAAAATCTTAAAAGACATCCAAAAGCACAACATGTCATCATCTGAACCACGTGGACTGGCTTTATCATCCTGAAAGCTAGAGAGTGGAAGTGAGTCAAATACAGGTTGTCCCCTACTTACAAACAAGATCTGGTACAGGAGCATGTTCATGAGTCAGATTTGTTCATAAGTCAAACAAAGTAAGTCTTATAGGCCTTTGACACAAATATACATACCAATCCACTTGACTAAATCTGTCCCCTTTCCTAACACTGCCATCATGTGGCCAAAAACTGCGCCTAAGGAAATGAACCTCACAGTGAAATCTTGTCTCTGCGTCTTAAATGACGAGGAGAATTCCCCATAAGAAATAATGAAAACTCCAATGATTCATTCCACAACCCAAAAATATTTAAAGAAAAATTATTAAAAGAAAATATAAAGGTAAAATAAAACTAATTAAACTGCACTTTACCTTTGAAAAGAATAAGACTGTGTATGTGAAGCAGAGATAGGAGAGGAGTTATTGTGGGGTTATTGTGTAGGACGACTTTCACACACACACACACACACACACACACACACACATATTGTGCACGGATGTTGACTTTATTTAGAGTGCAAACTTAGTTTATGAGGGGAATCCCGGACGCCATTCTGTCAAAGTTTTCCACTGTATTGCACGTTAACTTTCTGGAATTAGGTTTATTCACCGTCAGCTTTACAGGACAGCCATTTTCTATCATCGTGCTCCCAGACCGATTCATTGGAATCGGTAAGGGCGACTCATTTCTCCCGCAACCCCACATGTACACACATACAATATACCGGACATTTTATACATTCATTTACACTGAAAATATTCTATATAATTGTAAATATTGGTATCTGGTGCACTGCAGCTATTACAGCGAGTCAGTGTCAAACTACAACACATGACATCACAACAGCTAACACTTCTTTACTAACTAAAACAAAGTCAAGTTTTTACAAAGTCTAGTGTTATAAGATTACAATTAACTAAATGTAAAATTATTATAATTCTCTAGAGATTTTCAGGTTAAATCTCCATATTTTGTTTAGATATAAATTAACTAAATTATTTCAAGCGTGAAAAAAGTAAAAATGCTAAGGTTTAATCAGCTATATTCGGTTTATTGTAAGGATGCACTGATTGTGAAATTCTGCACTAATGCCGTTGTGTTTGGTGCCAATCAAAAGCTTGGTAATGTAGATTATTAAATTATTATTATAAGATAATGCCAAATAATGCCACAAGGTGGCACCCCTTTTATTGATCTGGTAAATTGGAGTTGAAGAAGAACAGATTTCAGTGGTGCTGCTCTAATTAACGTCCATGTATCGAGCGGTGTAGGGAATGACTGTTGTGTTCTATAGTCCAGTTATACATGACACAGTGACTGTAGTGCCGTGGAGACTGGATTAGTGTGGATGATGTTTTATTTTGTCAGAATGAAAGTACAGTGCGGAAATCCCTACACAAGCGAGTTATCGCTCTCTGTGCTAATTGGCTATGCTGGGGTGAATGGGGTGGATGCTCAGTACAGGCTCCCGGCTCCCTACACCATGCTGCGTTACAACGTACTGGCAAAGGGGGATGTTTTTGGTGGTTTAAAGTGCCATTTATTGGATCGTTCCCAAAGCTGCAGCTAGTAGGTTACTGTTGTCCCAGGCAATCGATACACCATGTAGCCTAGCACAAAAGTGATGAGAAGCAAGAATCTAATCAAATAGTATTGCTGCATTAATGGCATCATGCTGAGAATCACACACACACACACACACACACACACACACGCCCAAACCTCACCATTGACACTAACGTTATCATTAAATTACACTGCTAGAATGACAGCACTCAGATATCGACAGTTAATACAGTACGTGTGAGTCGGCTGTTGATATTAACATGAGTGAATGAAGTGCAAGTAGAAAAAGAGGAACTTTACAAGGAAGTACAACCTCTAAATATCTGGTATAAAAAGGGACAAAGCAGAAGCTAGCAGTCTGTGGCTTTTTTCCCCATTTAGCACGAGCTGCATCTACCACAAACCCACCCAGAGATAAACATGTGTGTCTGAACTCCACACTGGTTTCTGCATTGATTTAATCTCCCTAATGGTGGTCATGTGTAGCTAAGAGCGCTGCTGGATGCTGTAAATCCAAGTGTGTTAGTGTGTTTAAGGCACTGACTTTAATTGGCCTGACGAGATTGGGTTTCTTCCAGCGGTAGAACAGCAGGCCGGCGATGGTCACTCCGTATGAGAGGTAGTTTATAAACGATACGTAGTTGATCAAGTTGTGGGTTTCACCAATACAGAGGATGATGATGGTTGCACTGCACTGAGAGAGAGAGAGGGGGGGGGGTAATGTGAGTTTACAGATCATGGTGTGTGCTGTGAGATTATGGACTGTGGCGGTTGGTGATATTATGAATCATGGTGCGTGTTGTGCGATTACAAATCAGGAGAGTGTTTTGAGATCATGGATTATGGATGAGTTTTCAAATTCTGAATCACAGTGTGTGTTGTGAGATTATGGACTGTGGTGTGTTGTGAGATTATGGACTGTGGTGTGTTGTGAGATTATGGATCACAATGTGTGTTTGTGAGATTACGGACTGTGATGTGTTTTGAGATTAGGGATTATGATTTGTTTTTAAATTCTGAATCACGATGTGTTTGTTGTGAGATTACGGACTGTGATGTGTTGTGGGATTAGGGATTATGGTGAGTGTTGTTAGATCATGAATCACAGTATGTGTCGTGAGATTATGGATCACGGTGTGTGTGGTGGGATTATGAATCACGGAATGTATACAGATGTGTTGTGAGATTACGACTCAGGGTGTGTTGTGAGATTACGGATAGTGTTCTCTTACACAGACGAGCAGAGCCGGGATGGGGGTGCAGTTCTTCAGATGGATCATGGCCAGCAGGTAGGGCAGGTGTCCTTCTCTTGCTCCTGAGAAACAGAGTCTGAACAGAACGGATAATCACTAACGCGATCACTAACCCATGTGACATCATCAGTCTGCTGTGAGCTCGGATGACCGTGTGTTTACCTGGAGGAGGTGAACAGGTAGCCGTTAATCCCTCCGAATGTAGACAGAGCCACTGAGATGGGCATGATCCAGGAGAACATCCCCAACAGCTTCTCACCAAACGTCTGCAACACACATTGGTTAAACATTTAACTCGACTCATCATCTGAGCGATCAGAGCGTGGCGCTGTGGAAAGGGGTCAAAGGTCACTCACCACAGCAACAGCGTTAGACGCGAGCAGCTCTTCGGGGGACATGGACGAGAAGTAGGCGATGTTGGTGAGAGTGTACACTAGCGTGACCAGAGGAATGGAGATGTAGATTGCACGTGGCAGGTTCCTGAAGGAACAAGAGAGATTTTTCTTTGTTTGATTAATGGATTGCATAATTAATTGTGAGATTATAAAAATGTATGCACAGTTAGATGAAGCCTCGCTGGTATAAATAAAAGCACAGGTTCGATATAAAGACTTTAAGAGTATCAGTAATTCCCTGGCTGATGGTGAAGCGGGTGCTTGGGTCTGACTCACTTGCGTGGCTCCACCACCTCCTCGGTAACGTAGTTGAGGAAGTTCCACCCGCTAAAGGCAAACGAGGCCTGCAGGAAGGCCAGCGCGATCTGGCCCACTGACGGGTCTCGGATAAACTCGAACGCCGTGTGAGGCTCCAGGGCGTCATAGTGACCTACAGACGCACAGCAGTTATAAGAGCCTGACAAAATTTGAACACTTCTAATAAAGAGATTTTCACAAACATTTTCAGTGTGGGGAGTGGGGGGGGGGGTGTAGGGGGGGCATGATAAAATATTTAACAACACTGCAGCATGAGTCACATGTTCACCTGAAATAGTTAAATGAATTTAAAATAAGGCCACCATACTTTACATAAGGTGTAGAGAATATAACACTAACAGACTTTACACACACACACACACACACACACACAGTCTTGCTAGTACTGGGTCGAACCCCTTTTTTGCGCCAAGACAATCTCCTCCACACTGTTACACATGGTCTTAGCTGAGAGGAGCAGCACCCGGTGTGGTTCAACATTGGAGCCACATTCAGAGTCACTTAAATCAGCTTTCTTCACCTAAATGCACTGAGTTGCTGCGGTTTAATTGGCTGATTAGGTATTTGTGTTAATGAGGAGCAGGAGAAAAGGCGTAACTAATAATATCTCTAACTGTTTTAAAGCACTGACACTGGAGACTCCTTCCATTAACGTTAAATCAACATCTCACCATAACACTTAACCTTCACCTTCACCATAACAACAATTAGGAACATTAACATTTTGTGTACACAATCCTGTGAATGAGCTGTTACTATGGAAACGATAACATCCTAAAACAAGCACATGGTTAGCGGCTGCACTACTGTCAGATCTGCTCTGAACAATAATAATCCAGAAGTCGGCAGCGCTGCGGTATCAAACCTGAATAAAATCATCGCTTGAATAACAATGACGAAGTGAGGTGAGGAGAAACCAGCTTTCTCAGGTGGAAGGTTAATCTGATTATGAACTATTTACAATCAAAAGCTTAAGTAATCACCATCGTTAATCCTCTTGTGTTGACAGTGAATGGTTGGGTCGGTCGGGATTATCCCAGTCACGCCAGCGCTCGAGTAGCGACATGCTCAGTTTCCTCCTGTGTCTGAGAGAATCATTCATCTGAACAGACAAAGAGCCTCAGAGATTTCCTCCGCTCTCTATTTCAGCCACTCACAAGGGTCAGGCTTTTCAGGGTCATTCTCAGGAGCGCCTCAGACCCGCTCTGTTCTCTAAGGACACGCTGAATAATCACATGGGCAATACAGCCGCTTGATTATATTCCTAGAACAACAACGGTTTCTGAACTTCCTCTTATACCATGACAAACTGCCAACTATGGTTTAATTTATTACAAAACAAAACAATACATCAATCTTTTAATCTGTTTAGTTACAGTTAACATCATGGAACATCTACTATACGTCAGCTCCTGTTCTCGCTTATGTTATAGCAGCTATAAACACTCATTCCCTCACCAGCTTCTCCTCTTTCTCTCTCTCTAGAAGTTAATAATAAAAAAGCCACTTTACTTCACTAATGCAGATCACTTTTAATGCTTTAAGAAAACCACACACGATCCAAGTGTAAATTCCTCTGTCCTGAAAATGTCAGAAAAACTTAAAGCTATCCCTATTCCCGGGTGATGCTGTAACCTCTTGCAGCTGGAGGTCTACAGAGCTGATTGGCCGAGCTCTCTCAGGGGGGAGGGATGAGAGGTACTTTGTGCTCCCACATTAATCACGGCTCTACA